>CABFVX010002972.1:44778-69468 GCA_902151425.1 Timema shepardi | reverse complement strand
GGGGGGGGGGGGGGGGGGGGGGAATGCAGGTATACTCCACACATGTGTGGTATGTGAGATACTCAAGCGAAGATTCCAAACTATTCTTTTTCATAAGATAACGAACAAATAAGCTTGTTCACCACCGCCTCGATTGCCAAATGGTATTTCCGGTGCCACTCTTGCAAGCGACTGGATTGTCGAAGACCGGAACATCAGAGTTAAAATCCTTAAATAGTTTTCCACTCTCTCTGTCTAAGCAAATACGTATACATTTCCTTTAGATTCAACCCACATTTTTTATTTGTATTTAATAATAACAATAATAATATTTAGCACCGCGTCTTACTATCCGTTCGGTTATACGCTTTAAGTACTAATTACTCTAATGGATTAGGAATTGGGAAGGTTGAATCAGAGGAAGTGAACCCGCATTTGCGTGAATTTTAGGAAAAACCACCCCCAGTTCACCCGACCAAGATTCTAACCTCGATCTCCCCGTCCTCAGCAGTCGAGCTCAACACGACAAGCTCGTTAGCCAACTGCTTATATCAAAATACGAGAATTCCTATGAGAAAGAGTTAAAAGGCTGACCAATTTTGCCGGGAAAGGTGTTTTCCCATACCTTATAGGGTTCTTTTACATTCCACAAGTGACATTTGACCAACGGGTGGTTTTACTTCCCCTTCGAAGGAAGTTGTGATACGGATTAAGTAAATACTAGCTATTTTCCATGAAGTTTCCAGAGTCGTGACTATAATGTTACTTGTGTAATGTATGTGTGTATGTTTGTTAATCATAAATAAGTACTCGTTCGTGTTTTTATTATATTTGTGCTCTAAGGTGGGAAGGAAGGGGACACGAGAAAATGAACGTGTTTTTTTTTGCAGTTTTTATGGCAATGTTTTTTTTTGCCAAAATAAATAAAATATTGCTCCAGTACAAACAAAAAATATAATTTTCTTCATATGATGACCTCAACATTTCTTGAAAATCAGTCAAATGTGTTCTGCAATTTAATAATAACTTTTTACTTCATTTAAAAAGTTTGTTATATAATGCAACCATGCTAATGACAGATATTAAGGAACCGTAGATATCAAGATGTGAAGACAATTAATCTCCATATTTGTATTGGAGCAATATTTGATTTATTTTGTACAAAAGAATATTTGGCTATAAAAACTGTAAAAACACTTAACTTTTCTCGCTTCCCCTTCCACCCAACCTTAAAGCACAAATATAATAGAAACATTAACTAATTATTTATGTTTAGAAAAATACACACATAACTACACAATTAACATTATTCGTACAACTTTTGGAAAATTCATGGAAATTAACGACTATTTACGTCAAAGACAAGAACCTAACTTCTTTTTTATTCCTGCAATTTGAAGTATTCCAATTTGAGCTGATAATGGGGGCCACGGGTTGGACATGCCTGTCTTATAGACCATTTGACCCCTGATTCAGGTGACTTTACCTTGATATAAATCAGTTGTATAAGGTTGGCACTACCAATAATTCAGTCTTTGATCATATAGTAGTTATTAGCTCTTAAAATGGTTTTGTTTACCAGGAATAAATAATATATGATTTTATGAAAGATCTTCTCATAAAAAAATGTCAAACAAAATAAATTCTCGAGTATAATCATAGGCATTTTTTTATTGTTTCAATTGAAATTGATAGAACTATTTACGAATAGTAAAACAAAAGAAAAAAAAATCTTTGTGCTCACGAGACTCGTGCATGGAACCCAAAACATCATAAAAGGTGGAGTCAAAGTTAGCTAAAGGTATCAGATATTAGGAGAAAGGGGGAGTGAAAGAAGAGTATCACGCTGCAGGTGGAAGGGCGTCATCAAAACAACAGTTATTATCTCATGCAAGCTTACAAGCAACGAGACACGCAACAGCGAGCATTAAAAAATAGTAGTAAAAAAAAGAAAAGGCACGCAAGAGTGGCACCTGCCCGTCAGAAATAGTTGCGTGGCGTAGCAAGGGGCAGGTGTACGTGGTGAGTCCCTTCTCTAGGAATCCTTCATTCCTTAATTTCGTCGACCCTGCCATGACTAGTCAGTTCTAGGGAGTTAAATCAGGTTTAACAACGCTTCATGGCAACATTTTAACTTTTTTCTTTGTAGGGTTGAATGTAAGGGGAAGGGGGAGAGTCAAAAGCGTGCTATGCCATTTGCTCTTCAATATCTTATTTTATTAAAACCTTTAACTATATGGCTTGATGGTCAGAGTTCCTGGCTACAGATTCAAAGGTGTCGGGTTCAACCCCCAGAGCTTTCAAATTAACTGTGAAACAGTGGTTCTAGAACGGAGTAAGGTCAACCTCAGGCGGACAGATGACTAGCAACTTGAATGAAAAAGTAGCCGCTCCAGTCTAGAAAACAAAGATTAGTGGGTGTAGATTTCTCTGTTCAGACCAAATGACCCCGTGTATATTGGCACCATATTCACCAACAGATGGTGGCAGTGGCCTATAAATTTTATTCACACGTTTGGTAAAAATTTAGAGCAGAATCGGTTCGATTATTGAAACAATGTTTGTATGTTGGGCCGTGATGCTTTGAGAAACAAATACTTGAAACAGCTGACCATAAACATGTTTTATTTTCTATTGCATGGACAGATCTTCAAGATTAATATCACGAAAGATGTTTCCAAACCATTGGATTGTGTCGTGAAGTGAATCAAAACAGAATAAGAACAACACACGTGCTTACCATTTAAAATTATTTTAAATAATTTAACAACTGTATTGTATAAATGCAGTTGTCTGCTAGTGTCTCGCTTTGTTAGTGCATACGCACTGATTGGCTTAGGCGCACTTATTGCATTAATAGGTTTTTAAATTTGAATGTTGTCATGAATATAAATGAAAGTTCAAATAAATGAAAGTTGAATAATGTTTAAGTCACGCTAAATGGACAACGCTGATGTGCTATTTATTTATATATTGTATTTATTTGAGATATTTAACGTGCACTTTCTAAACCGAATGATTAAATCAGCACATGATAATTTCTATGAACGAAAGCGAAACAGTCTACCAATTTTGCCGGGAGAGTTATATTCACATAGTTTCCAGGATTATTTTAGAAGCCGCAATCGACATGGGGTCGATGAATTTACTTCCCCTCCGAGGGAAGCTGTACTACGGACTGAAATATTGTGATTGGTTTAGATTTGGTCACGTGATTACGTTTATAATCTGATATATACTATTTTTCGAAGATTATGTGAATCGACAGTAAAGGTTTATGACATTTATACTCCAACTGCACTTAGTCATCATTTACAAAGAAGCTGAGGTTCAAACCCTAACCAGAAATAATGGAGGTTATTTTTACATTCATGCTTTTCACTATGGGTTTTCCAGGATTTTTCAGTCCACATTTAAACTTGGAGTAAATTGGAGTCTCAATTGTTCGAGCCTTCATATAACTCGAGGTAGGTATGCACTCGCAAACTTACTTTTACCTTATCACCGATTACTAATAACGACTCCGAATAAAACTATGTGGAAAGCTTGACATTAATTGTAAGAAAATGACCTGGCTGTAGATATTCCGTTGAAATAGACATTCAAGAAGGAAATACTTAAGGGGACTGTCTAGATAAATGAGAATTTGCCTTCCAGATGTTCTGTTCTAACACAATATAGATTTAAATCTACAATGCGGTTTTTCAAAATATGGCTCACGTCAAAATAAAGTCGTAGCATTCCAACAAGGCTTTTTTTCTTTAGTATAGCTATAGTTGGAGTTTGATTAGCACAGGAATAGGTGTGAAATGTGTTATGAACGCATTTTCAAACACTCCTTGAAACATATATTTTTGGAGGTGTGAGAAAAGGCTTGATTAACAACAAATATAGTAATTTTTGTATAGGCTCACAAGAGAAAATTGTAAGATATTTGAAAACTAGCGGTGATATTTCCTCTTTACCTTGAGTTAAGAAGTTTTTTACTTTTCCATTCCCTTTTTGTTAATGAAATTATAGATCGTGGTTTTAGATTAAGGGCGACAAGGAGTTAAAAAGTTTTTTTTAAAGAGAATATAAAATAACCACCAAAAAACAAACTTTGTGTATTTTTAATCCGTGTGGCTTGACAGCAATTAATACTTTCTCGCTAACCAAGGGGGCCAAAAAGTCCGTCAATATACCTAATTGGTGATTGATATTCGGCTCATCAGAGCAATCAAGCACGCAAACACAAAGCCTAAAACTGGCAGTCACAAAGTTATTAAGAGCTTACGTCATAACAGATTATCCGGGAAATTATATAAAACATTACGCTTAAACCATCAGCCGTATCAAGGTGGTATTTTAAGCATTATTCACGTGGTAACAGATAAATTTGGATGAAAGTGAAAGTTTTTAAAATTTCTAAATCGGTATTTTAAAAATAGGTTGTATTTCTTAAATGTGACCCGCCTAAGTGGCGTGGTTAGTTAACGCGCTTGTCGTGTTGAGCTTGAGTGTTGAGGACGGGGAGATCGAGGTTCGAATCTCGGTCGGGTGAACTGGGGGGAGGGGGGATTCCTAAATGGTTTTCCACTCTCCTTCCATGCAAATGCGGGTTCACTTCCTCTAACTCAACCTTCCCAATTCCTAATCCATTAGCGTGATTAGTACTTAAAGCTTATAACCCAAACGGGTAATAAGATGCGGTGCTAAATATTATTATTATTATTCTTAAATGTGGTAAAATAATTTCATTGGTCTCAATTCAACCTTTTTTATATATAAATTCAGAGAAATTATTTTAAATGTGAAAATAAGGTTTATGTGAGCCAAAATTGAAATAAACTAGATTTTACAATTCTGTCTGTTCCCATGTTTGTTTGTTTGTAAATTCATTTTAGTATTTAGGAAAAGGAGGTAAAAAAAAAATATTAAGAATGTCAAACTCTTAAGAAAAGTTAATACCCGTATTTATAACATTTAATTGTCACATTTAATGTTGTACATGAAACATTTTACTATACAAATGATACCTCTTTTTGCACATACATATCATAAGAACAAGGGCATATGTGACCTGGCGGTCTAGGGATAAGGTATCAGACTTCTATGCAAGCGGCCGGGGTTCAATCCTCGGTCCCGGCAAAGATTTATCTGATTACCAAATCCTTCCTTCACCTCTGACAAGACATCTTGTGAATATTACACATGAGCGTAAGTGCGTATAACCCGAACGGGTAGTAAGACGCGGTGCTAATAATAATAATAATAATAATAATAATAATAACAAGGGCATAGAATAGAAATTTTTCTAGGCTTAGGGAGGTCAACTACATGTATATGCATATACATATTAAGTCAACTTTCTAGTTTACCTCCCTACCCATAGAAAAATGTCTATTACACACCTTTGTTTTCAGGTATAAATTAAATTACATATTTGTAGAGCAGTATCTATATATACCTATATATATATATATATATAAATATATATACCTATATATATATATAAATATATATATAAATTTATATTCCATGCCCTTGTTATGATGTGTGTGCAAAATTATAAGTTGACTTAATATGTGTATAAATTACATATTTGTAGAGCCGAGCCTATAAACCTATTTGACTGCAAAACATATCAAATATCTAGTCTTTAACAAGCTTTGCGTTCCCTGGCAGCACTCCGAGACACGCCACTGCTAAATACCTCGCAAAGTGTTTGAACTGCGTGATATACTTCTTACGGAGAGTGGAGTCATCACTTCGAGCTTAATTACATGTTCGTTCATCATCGGGTGAAAACCACACGGATGGGGTTATATCGACCAACAAATAATAGAGAGTTCATTTTCTGTGATCACTACGGGAAATTGTTATTCGAGACAAGTAACCGGTTGGAAGGGGAGTCCCGGATGGTTCAGCACTTAGAGAGAGTACAGTTCTTTCAACTTTTCTGCGACAATCCTGAACAAAACGTTCCTTCCTTTGGTAGAGGAGTACTAAAACGTCGAGAACTTTCGACACATACACTACTGTATAAGACGATGTACCTTTTTATTTAATTTCTATATGATTGTGCAAAATGGTTTATTAAATGTAGGGTTAATTCAATAATTATTAGAGTATTTTCAGCATCATGTCTTACTACCCTTTCGGGTTATAAGCATATGTACTAATTGCGCCTATGTGTTAGGGTAGTCAAATGTAAAATTTAGTGAAAATGTTTAACCATTTGCGTGGATGGAGAGTGGAAAACCATTTAGGGTATACCACCCTCTCTGCACCCGACATAAATTCGAGCCCCGCTCTTCAAATCATCGATAATCCAGTCTTGCAAGGGTGATGCCTTGAAAAAGAGAATTTCAACCTCTTTCAAGTTCCTTTGCTTCATTTGCTTTTCTTAGAAATTCTATATTTTATACAAACTCCATCCAAGATGTTCTCAACATTATTCTGAAATCCGTAGCACACACATTTTAAATGCTTCTAATAATTTTCCTTTCAATTGATCCAATGGTTCATGTTTCAAATACATAAAGTATAACACTCCAAACATTTGACTTTATGAGACTTTTCCTGATTTATAATTGTATGATAGTCGAGGTTAATAATGTAATCCTGTTATAAAAAATTTTCTTCACTTGAGGTATTCTAGTTACAATTTTTTTTTTCTTGCTTCTGTTACCTTCGGTTATTTTACCTCGTAGGTAGCAGAACAACATGTCTTGCTATATATAACCTTATATCTCTTAATTATATATTCATTTGATTGATTCAAGAATTGCTTAGATAACTATATGGTGAAAATTAAATCCTATGTTTCTACTTAAGTCATGTTTTATAATATAATTTGACCAAAATAGTATTTTGATATAAAAACTGTAAAGATATTAACCTCAACTCTCATTCCCTTCCATACCTTCTCAGGACTAGAAATATTAATACCCAAGAAAACCTATGCACATGTTGTAGTACATATGCGTATAGCTTTAACGCTGTGCTATTTTTGCTTGAGTGGCGCAGCAATTCACAAGATAGCAAAGCAGTGTGTTGACCCATAATGCTTTGTAATCCCAACTACAAACATCCTATATCAATAGGCCTATTTAATTTTTTAGTAGATAAACAGATATTTTAGAATAGAATCATGTTAGATGTTGTCTTAATCATTACGTTGTGTTGTGAACACAAAACCGTAATGGCCCACATGTTTTTCATTTGACGAGTAGCTTAAAATTATTTCACATAAGTAGACGAAGTTATCTTATTGTATGTCTCATTTTAGTCGCATGCGCAAAAGCACAGATTCAGTCAGATGGTTTTGAAATCTTATTGTTTTTTTTTAAACAAATTTGAATGTAAAATCGCGGACAAAGGTGAGATAGCTTTGGTTCCATTTTGTGTGAGAGTTAGGTGCTTGCGCTATCGTCCTTATTTATAATAAGAATTTTTATAATAGTTTTATTTGTGTAGTGTAGGTGTTGGATAAAATGTCTAGCAAGTTCAAGCATGACATAGCGACTTTGATTTAATTATTGGAGGACAGAGCGTGGTTGTTGAATAAAAACAGTAGAATGGTCCGAAAATTCTCTTTCCCTCCGGAGATAAAGCAAACACAAGAAAAGAAACCTCGTATTCAGCAAGAGAGCCATGTTGATTGTCCGGCATACCTCACGAAAGTTTACGCCTCTCAAACACTGAAAGCGATCTTGTCGGTTTGTGTACACTTACAGTGACCCACGCTGGGATCGGTGCCGACAAAGCTATCGGGTCACAACCACCCTTTGACTTTCTCGCATGACTTTTTTTTTAGCATTGCGTCTTACTACCTGATTGGTTTATGCGCTTATGTACTAATTTCGCTGGTGTTTGTAGATATTAAAGAGGTTATATGTATAGGAAGTGTTCCTGCATTTGCGTAGAGGGTGAGTGGAAACCCATTTAGGAAAATCCACCCTCAGTACACACAACTGAGATTCGAACCTTGATCACCTCGTCATTGGTAATTGGCAGTATAATCGATGGTGATTGTAGAGCCTTAGACTATGTGACCACCGAAACGGGTTTCACATGACTTTTGTTAAGATGAGTATCATCCGAGCAAAACATATTTACCTACACTAATGGAACAGAAATGAGGAAAGGATCATTTAGAGAAAATGTATCTGCATTTGCTTGGATGCTGGGAGTGGAAACACATTTTGGAATTAAAACCTTTCAATAAACTCAGCCAAGATTCTAACACTGACTTTTATATCCCGGCAAACCGGAATATATATGAGCTTGACGTTTAACTCGGTTTCCCACCGATACGATCCATAAAGATTACTACAGTATCAAAACCAAACAAATCCTATTTTATCAAACATTTAAAAGTGTCGTGACGGAATGAAAGCACTCTACATTTAAATGAACAAGTTTGAATAAGTGAAAGAAAAGCATTCATTGTCTACTTCATCTTTTTATTTTTTTAAGAGTAAGATGAGCAAAGTGCGAGAGCTCTCTTTTATCTGAAGGGATGGAGAAATTGGTGGAAGGACTTGAAGGAGGGGAGTAGATATAGGAATGGAATAAGGGTTGGATGGGGGGGGGGGAGATTGGGGGGAGTGTTGTGATGGGATGTGTCTGCAAGAGTGGGTGGAGGGGGTAGCTGGGGGGAGGAAGCGCCTGACCTGGATACGAATAAATCCACGAGACCACCTCAATTCATTTCCCTGGCATGGTACAGGCATGGAAGGGGGAAGGGGTAGGAAACAGAACTAAGATAAAATAGGGATAGATGGAAAAGGGAAATAGAAACGAACGGTAGATAAAGTCAAGGGTTTCAAAGGGGAGGCGGTTTCCCTCATAGGTTACTCATTTCACGTGAACGTTGACCAGAGGAGAAGTGAAACTTTCTTTCAATAATCCAACGAGACGTTTCTAATCAAAGAAAAAGTTAGGGTGTGTTTTTAATCTTTCACGTTGATGTACAGAATGTTTGTACTTCCATCATCAAAAATCTTTATTTCAGAGAACGATATTATTAATGTTTATTATTTAATTTAGTAATCAATTTAGGTAGCAGTTTTTGTCAAAAAAAAAAGAAACTAAGTAAAATAAAATATTTGTACTATTTGACTATATGAAAGTTTGTTATTAAAATAGTTAATAAAGCCGTGTCGCTGGGTTCGTGGACTAATTATAAGCTGTTTGATTTGCGGGTGACGGGAAGGTCAGGGGTTCGAACTTCATACAAATAGGCCCACTAGGTTTTTTCCCTTCTTCACGGAAATGTGAAATTTCTAAAAAAAAATCAAAAGCACCTTAGCTGAGTCGGTGACGTGTCTGTTTAGTGATTTAGAAGCAACAAGGTTCAATTTCAGGCATGGCTAACTTTTTTTTTATCATTAGTGAAATGTGGTCTTCTCCATTCACAATGATGAATTAACGGCTGGGAGCCTGATGTTGTGTTCGTTCTAAATTGTAATAATCAGTCGGTTCAGAAAGTGCATTTTAAATACATGAAAAAATTTCAAAATTATTTCGCTTTTATTAGTACCCAATGAGTGTATTAAATTGCGGATAGCCCGGACGGATTATAAAACTTTTATATTTGTTTATATTTGTATTTAAGAATAATTTTCAACGTTTCAAAGAAAACATGGTTGTATAATATTTGGCAATACATATTTTGTGTGTGATTAAATGTATTATAAAGTTTGAAAAACTTTAAAACTCAGTTATGGCTGCTTTAGAAAAAAAAACACTGCTGAATTGTCAAACTTCGATATTTAAATTACCTACATTTGTAATTCAATTGGTGTTTCAGATTCAAAAGATCTTTTTTTTATATTAGAAATATATTTGGGATTTTACTTGTAGTATTAATATTATAAAGATTGAGACATGAAATCAAATATACAGTAGCTGCAATTTTAATGGAAGTGAACCAACGAATTAAAATTTGAAATGATTGTGTGATCGTTATATATTTAAATATCATGTTTGTCTAGTGTGATTTGTGGTTTTCAAACTTTAACACAATCAAAATTAGGGAAAATGTAAGAGGGTTTATAAAAAAAATAGGTCAGAAATATGGGAGTGAATAGAAGTTTGGAATATATTTTACAAAAAGAAGGAACAAAATTAATATCAAGGAAATAAAATAAACGATAGTACTGATTGGTTGATTTGTTTTTTTTTATCTAACACCGCGTCTTACTACCCTTTCCAGGTATACGTTTAAGTAATAACTACGCTAATGGGCTAGAAATTGGGAAGGTTGAATATAGAGGAAGTGAACACACATTTGCGTGGAGGGATAGTGGAAAGCCATTTAGGAAAAACCACCCCAGTTCACCCGAACGAGATTCGAACCCCAATCTATCCGTCCTTGGCAGTCTATCTCAACACGAAACTAGCGTATTAGCTAACTATACCACCAAGGCGGGTTTCTTGATATGGTAAATCAAATATGTTTTTATTAAAAGAGTGATATATATATATATGGAAAATAGATCAATTACGAGTATATATTGTTATATTAGGGATTCAAAAGATGGAAAAATGATAAATTTTGTTGTTTTCTTACCAAGAAAAATAACATTAAAGTTAAAAATCTATGTAATTACTAAGATATAAGATTTTTAAATATCTATGCTATGCTATGTATTTATCCTTAAGGCATGGTTTTTTTCATACTTCCCGGTGAGATAGAAGGTTGAAATTCGACATGGAGTTTCCTGGGTATACAAAACTGATTTGAAAATTCCTCTGCCTAGAAAATTCGAAATGTGCCGAGTATGTGGCGAAAAAAGATCCCATGCCAAGTTTATGGGCCAAAAAATGTCCTATCGTGCAGAAATTATATTTCCGGGGTGCTTATGGCACTGCTTAACACAGCCCTGTTGCAAGTTATCGAAATTCCAGTCAGTTGACCCTAAATGGTACCAGCATTTTTATTTTACTTTTTATTTTCCAATTTTTTTTATATCTGGGTACTTTTGAGGTCTTGTGTAGTGAGGGAGCTTTTTTTCCAAAAATGTTTCCCACGCAAAGAGAAGTACATTTCCAATCAATTATTTCTTCCTCATAACTACCCCACTCGTGTAGTTAAATGCGAATGTTCCGGATAGATGAAAGCCCTTGTGGTCTAATGTTCAAAGGTCCTGGGTTCGATACTTGGCACGTCCAGATTTTCTATGAAACAATATGTCTGGAAAGGGGTCAGACTCGACCTATATAGGACAAAGAAGATGCTTCTTGAATGAAAATGAAGTTGTTATGGTCTATAAAACTGAGATAAAGTAACGGATAGTTCACCAACAGACAGTGGTCATTTGGTCGGTATGGCTCGATTGAGGACTGACGCAATTGGTTTTTTTTTGTCTTGGATGGTTAGTAAGACGGAGGGAATACTATTTATATATACCTTCTCAATCTCTCAATGTGTCAGAAGAAAGTTAATTGGTTTTTCTATTTTTATATATAAGTAGATAACTATTTATACTTCTTTCCCTCCCCCCATGGAATAAGATTCCCAATTTAAGCTAAATTCCCCATCAGAAAACTCATGAATCATGGATGGGGAGGACTAGCAAAGCTTCCAGACTGAGTGAAGTCTGTCTTCAATACGAAGCCGTCAACTGGGGCAGTGCTCATCCATCACCCACTTCTGTCAGAGGCCAAAAGGGGAATATGGGGGTAGCTATTTAGGGAGAGGAAGGGAGGGAGGTTTTTGCTACACCCACATCCGCTAAGGTAAGCTACATTGCAATTTTAGGGTTCGGCCAGACTGACAAGCGTGCGAGCGACTGGGTGGCCAGACTGGTGAGCGAGCGAGCGCGTGAGCGACTGGCTGGCAAAATGGATGAGCGAGTGAGAGCGTGATTACCAGATAACTCTCGATAGCTGTCGACAAGAAGGCAAAGGTTCGAATCTTGTCTCAGTGAACTGAGAGTGGTTTTTGACAAGCGATTTATTGTTGTGATTTTCTGATCCTCTCTCCACGCTAATGGTGATTCTTATTTGTAAAGACCTACTTTGATTATAATAATGAAGTATTTTAACATATCAGTTTTACACACACACACACACACATATATATATATATATATATATATATATATATATACATATAGGTATAGTTTATGATCTTACCAATTAAATTAGGCCGTTGGTAGAAAGTGTGCTAAACCTATCGATAATAATAAAAATGTCAAAATGAGAAGTTTTCTTAGCACTTAATGGACCAACATACAGTAATATTGCTTAGCGCCTGTAAAATAGACTATACCGGGTCAAGCGCACGCGCTCAGTCACTCGCTCGCACGCTCTAGTCTGGCCACCTCTCATTACAGCCAATGTGTTCTATTTTATATTTTAGCCGCTCGCACGTTCGTTCGCCCAGTCTGGCCATCCCCTTAGTCAGAGTATTGTAATAATGTGACCCTTTATTTGTTTAAACTAATCTCTATAGTGGTTGTCTGTAAATAAATTAAACGTAATAATTGAAGAAAAAAGACACATTACTTTATTGTCAAATAATGAAAACCATTCCGTTTTTCATCGCAATGAGTTTACAGGAGTGTAATCAAACAACACTTTTAGTACAATTTTAATTTTGTTTTCAATACAAAATTCAACGCCTTAACTCAAGTCAGTAGTGTCTAACCACTGAGCTAAGGGTCTCGGGTTATGTTTCTGGCATTGAAGAAAAATTTATTATTATTAGTGAAATGTGAATTACCCCTTTCGAAGTGATAAATTTAAAGCTGGGGACGTATGTTGTGTATGTTCTAGATTAAGATAATTTTATGAGTCGTGTGCTGATATAATCAATCGGTTCAGAAAGTACACTTTAAAGACATGTCTTAAATAAATTTAAAAAAGTAATTGATCTTTATTTACACTTTTTTTTTGCAACACGCCTGAGATAGCCATATTTAACTACACTAAACGTATAGCCATGAGCAAGGATCTAGTTTAGGGTTGCCAAAATATTCTTACTACTAGACAGCTTAATATAGAAGAATGAAATTGAAATTTTCATAAAATTTATTCGTTCTTAAGACAGTATGGTTTGGGATTGATGGCGGAAATATACGTGGGGGATTCAATTAATAGTCTAATTTAACAATAACTCTCATGTGAGTTCATTTTGTCTTGTTAGGGGCCATCCTTAAATTCTGTTAGGCATTTTTTCATCATTTTTTACCCCCCTCTCCTCTTTCTACCACAAAAAGTATCAAAAGATGTTCAGTCATCACCTCTGACCCCTACCCTCTATCTTAGGTAAAACATTTTTTTTTTTTACTATTTGGCAAATTAGATTATTTTAATTGTTTTTATACGTCAAGTGAGTGATGCGAAATTTTAAAATACTTTAACTACAGTAAAATTAGGTATAATCACAAGTAGGCCTAAATGAAATATAGTTGAATATTTATAATAATTATATTTATTTTCTGACAAGTTTTTTTCTAGAGCTTGTATCACCATAAACGTTATAAGAAATCCTTATTTCATATGGATTCGTAAGAAAATTAGAGAAATTGTTGACCCCTTTAAAAGAAACATAAAGGTGGGTAAAGACCAAAACCAAATGTTCGTGAGCAGTTAGAGAGCAATAATCATATATTTCACGAGCAGTTAGAAGCTTTACACGAACAGTTCGCGAGCTCAACATCCGGACACATGTTTTAAATAAGGGTTTCTCAACCTGAGGGGGGGGGGCAAGGGGGGGGGGCGAGAATGCACCAATCTGAGGAGTCGTGAGAGAATTTCAGAGGATGCGAACTGTGAAACATAAACAAATTTTCCAAACTATTTGGGGCGAGTGCTAAAATTTCTGGCAAGCGTCTTCAAACAAGCCTGAACGCATTTCACAGCGCAAGTTACTCATTGTCACTGCTATGACTCACGGCAACTGCCTAATCTGCATTATTTGGCTTTGTTAACGCACCGATGCACTCATTATCAGTTGAATAGGAGGTGTGGGGCTTCCCACCAATTCCTATTGGTTGATAGCTCGGGAATCTTAGGGCCGTGTTGCTCTTGTGTCGGCTACATTCGCATCTACCACTGTGTTAATGTTTTCATATAGTGCTGTTGTTTGTTCGCTCAGTGCTCAGTCCATAATTAATAATAATATGTGTGGCAGTGTAGTGATTAGTAAAAATGTCGACATGACTACAAAAGAAAAGCCTGTACAAATATGACTATATTAATTGCGGGTTTAATTTAATAGAGAAAGTCGGCAGTCTCTTACCTCATTGGGGGTATTAATTCATCTTCTCTATAAAAAAAGTGTATACTATTAAGTAACAATGTTATAAATTAAATGCCATTAATAAACCTTTTTTTTCCTCTGCTTACTACTATCCGATCGAACCATCCGCTTTTAACCACACTAAAGAACAAGGATGAGGAAGGTAGAACTGTAGAGTATATGTACCTGAATTTGCGCTGAAGGAATGTGGGAGACCATTGAGGATAAACCATAACTTGTAAACCTCAACGGGATTCAAACCTTGACCTTTCATCACCGTGGAATCAGAACATATGAGCCTAACATACAGTTCGCACTAGTGCAGCTCATGTTCAATTAGTTTAAAGATTTGGACGCAACAATTATACCAAAAGATTATTCTATCACAATAGAAAATTCTAATTGAATCTAACGCCAAAGTATTTTCTCAACTTCTATAAAAATTCATGGGAAATAAAAAAGAGGTTGTTGTATTAAACGTTTTTGTTCAAAAATTCGATCGCGTAAAAGAGTTTCTTAAGAACAATAAGCGAAAGCCTATGTTTTACGTTTAAAGAAAATAAAAACTTTATTGAACCATTTATTTATATTATACTTCTCTCTATTAAATATAAGCCATCCGCTTTAAAAAATAAAGTTTTGCGACAACTTCTAATGACTCGTAAAATAAAATAGCAAAACAGATTCCCAATCCTTCCTTCTAAGTAGGTTTGAATTCCTGAAGATAACAAAATGAAATGATATTATAACTTCAAAGTGTAGGTTTAGTGTTGTAAATTGTCAACCCTTGAAAGCAGGCAACCTACCTCATTCTAGCGTCTACTTCACACAATATCTGTAAATGCCCCCCCCCTCCCCCCTTTCTCTCATGCTTTGAAAGTGAATGCCATAATCACGTAAGAACCCCCTTTGCCTACACCTTCTGAATGCAAATTGGCTCAACACAGTCGGAGACATAAAATAGATTCTCCCCGTCCTTTTTGACTCGCTGTACGCCCCTGAGAATCTATGTAAGTAAGCTGGCGGAGTGAGGAATCCACCTCTCTTGCAGTGAAAAATGTGAAAAGCTTTGAAAGAGAGTCAAATAAGACNAAGGGGGAGAGCACAGGATTTCAGTTGTGATCCAATATCTCTAGAAAAGGGATCTAGGAAGATTTTTTTTTTAAGGAAAAAGGGGGCAGTACATATAAATAGTAGCTTGGTCCTATAATATGTCAGCCATCTCACTTTTCCCTCCTCTTTACGACGTTCAGTGGTGGTTGACAGATTCGGGAAATCATCACATCCACCTTGCACGACACCTTACATTTTTATTCTAAATTTATTTGTGATGGTTTGGATGCTTTTTTTTATACGACAAAAAGTACTATAATTGATTACAGTAGCGTTTTAACCCGAGTTTTTTTAAACTTAGCAATAGAATCAGAGAGGATTGACGCATTCAGATTAAAATTTGGGGCTAAAAGATACAAATCAATAATGAACAATAAGACATAGATGTTTGACATACGCTACGTTTTATAATTACTTAAGGAATGCCAGGCCTCCACCATGGTTCGGATTCCACGTTAAACTGTAGGTCCTTCATTTCATCTCACAATCACCCTACCATTTCACATTAGCGTAAGTGCGTATAACCCGAACGGGTAGTAAGACGCGGTGCTAATAATAATAATAATAATAATAATAATAATAATAATATAATTACTTTAGAAATAATTTTGATAAGGCCAGTGTGTGTAAATTTATGAACAATATTATTTTTAATAATTACATATTTCTGATCAGACGATTTTTATTGAATTAAAGACAAATAAAGTTTATTTTTTTACATAGTTTTAATTTAATTCTTATAAATAAGTTAAAATAAAGGGTTTATATAATATATTTGCTAATAAACGTAGTTTTGCATTATAACTAACAGAATATATTTCAATCTATATTCAATATTTGAAAAGATTTGAAACTACAGTCAATGTATATTATAAAGAACCTTATTCAAAGTTAAAACGCTATTAGATCTATTTTCATGTAATCATACGTCAAACGGTGAGTTCCAAAACTGTTTTTTAAGGTGTCAATTTATATAATAGTGGGATGATATAGCAACGCTTTCTAAATGTTGGCTACGCTAAATATATTTTGTATACAAAAGTTCTCTCTGATAGCATTTAAATTATGTACTTACATGAACCTCATATTTTATTACAAATTTTAATAACTTAGAACGATTATGATGTGTAGCAGTGTAAGTACTAATTTAAGTTGCTTCCGAAACTGAAATGTGGTCGCAAACAAATTCACACCTGACTGTGCAAACAATTTCCCTTAAGATATCAATCACGGCTTTTCTTCGAGGGCTTATACATCTAAGCTGTTCGGAAAATTAACCTCAAATATTTACCTCTTCGATTCGATGCCCCACTTCTATCCCCAACAATTTAGGTCCGTAATTCAGTCAACTATTCCAGGATGGTGAATAAGTGAGGGAGGGTTAAGGATTTCCAACGTCACCCCCTCACGGCAAGGCGGGGACAGGAAAGCGGGGCAATTGGAAGGTGTCATCGGCCTGATAAATTGTAAACATTAAGAAATTCCTTGCGGTGAGATCGCCTGATGGAAGGATGTGTATATAGGTTATAGTCTATCCATGACTTTTGGAGCCTTTTCGTCCGACCGGCCACATATTGAAGGCAACGCGGGACAGAACATGACAAACTAACCTAGAAATTTGTGAACTATAGAATAGAAAGAGACGCCAAATGTTAAACACAAAGTAGGCGCAGAAGAGAAGACAGACAGAAGCCTAGCTCTTTTGTACGAGGGACATAGTTTCCTCTCGGCGTGGAAACAATCAAGCATGGAGTGATTAGTGGAAATTGTGAGAGATATGACACCATTAGGGATGAACATTTTCCGGGAAATTTTATATCAGAAAATTTTCTGCACTGGTGGCTTTTGGTGCAAGGGTTAAATTCTAGAGGGGGCACCTAGAGCCTATTATACTTCTAAACATAGCGAGTTAAGAGACGAGTGGGTTATAAGAAGGGGTTAGGAGGCACAGGGTGAGGAAGGGATAGGAAGAATGGAGGATGGGGAGGAGGGGTGAAGACCAATTTTGAGCCAACATAAACATTATTTTAATTTAATTATTGATGATAAAAAATATTCAAGTGGGATTTATGATCATAACAAAACGTCAAAGGCTCGCATTCATTTGTTACTTTACTACTTTTTCAAGAATCGCGTCTTACTACCCATTCGGGCTACATGCCTTTGTACTAATTATGCTGATGGGTTAGGGGTGAGGAAGGTTGAATTGAGAGGAATTGAATCCGTGAGAGTAAAAAACTATTTAGGAAAAACCGCTCTCAGTGCACCCAAACCGGTTCGAACACTGATCTCTCTGTTATCGGCAGTCTATTCTAATACTGTACCAAACGTCCTTTATAGATTTGTTCAAAACGATTGCTTTTTGGGGGGAATGTGCAAAATTTCCTACGGCCAAATATTTAAGAAAAAACACCCACAGTAAAATTAAACCTTGGCCTATAAATTACCAGAAAACTAAACTAAATGAGCTTGACGTTTGGACTGTGAACCAACATATTTAGATAGCAAAGTACCGTACTTGAATGGTTTTACTAAATTACTTTTAAACATAAAGTCTGATTTTTATAGGAAGTCCACCATCAACATTGATGGAAAGTCACTAAAATTTGGCATTCTAGAAATTTGTCTTATTTGATACATACATTACAAAGTTATTAAACTATGCCAATAATACTTTCTTATGGATTAAGCTATAATTTATCTTTACATTACTAGTTTATTTATTTATTTGAGGTATTTAACGTGCACTTTTTAAACCGACTGTTTATATCAGCACACGAGAATTTCTATGAGCGAGAGTGAAAGGGCCTACCAATTTTTTCGGAAAATATATTTTCACATACCACCCATGATTCTTCCACATGCCACAATTAACATGAGACAGACGGCTTTACTTCCCCTCCGAAGGAAGTTGTGCTACGGATTATCACTCAAGAAAAATACTTCGTCCTTGGCAGGGTTTGAACCCATGAAAGTCAGGTTCTGAGGAGAGAAATTTAACCCCGATACTATAGAGGTCAACTAATTTACTAATTGAACGGACTAAAATTTAAAGTACAGTTTTAATTATTTTTTTCCCTCACCATTGTGGTAATATGAGTTACTAGTTTTCAAAAAACGAGCTTCTTGTGAAAATCAGACTGTACAATAGAACTAATAGCCTTTTATAGAAAGGTACCTCAAGTGATGGATGGAGTATATCATAAACACTCCACTGGCCTGACTCAGTTTCTAGTTTTATTGATTGATATATTTATCTACCGTCTTTAACATGAACTTTTCAATTTGGTTTTCCAGTTGAGACATTTAATGAAGTCACTTTATACGCGTTCCGGATACTTTATAATGGTGTGTTTTTACTCATCATATTGTTCCTCTTGCTTTTATTTTATTTCTTACACATTCATGCTAAAAATGTACCCTCTTGATGGGTTAGTGAACCATTTATAAACTGAAGGCAGCAAGAAAAACTTGAATAAAAAACGAATACAAATTTTAATTTCTACTATACCCAAGCATTTTGAAGAAATGTTGATAATGATAATGTATTGTGAATTAAGCGTGTGTATATCTCATTAGTAAATATTACAATCTATTACATACCCCCTTAATTACGTTCAATGTAAACAAACCCTGTGATAAATAGAGGGATAATAACATCGATCGTTCATTTTCTCGTGTTACTAGCCCATAACAATACATTTAGTAGAAACTCTGTATGTGAAATGTGGATATGTACGTTTTCAACTATCAACATATTTTTTAAACCATAAATAATCATACTAATAATTATATTTGGGTAATAACATGTAGTAGCATGAAATTAATTGTATGATTCATTTAATTATCAAACTTTAAACTGTTTGAAAGTTTGCCAAATTTAATTTTTTTCCTAAATATATATTGTTTTGTATTATATTATTTGTGTGACGTACTATTTTTTTAAATGTTATACTGACACAGATTTATCTGATTGCCAAACCATTCCTTCACATCTGAAAAGACGGGTATTAATCACAACTTGTGAATGTGTGGAATGCCAGGTCTCCACCGTGGTTCGGATTCCATACCAAGCTGAAGGTCCTCCATTTTATCTCACAGTCACCCTAAAATTATACATTAGTATAAGTGCGTATAGCCCGAACGGGTGGTAATAAGTGATGCTAATAATAATAATCATAATAATAATAAATACCAATTCTAGCAATATTACCATAGGATGCTTGCAAAACAAGAGTTTATTAAACTAGTATAATATATGTTCGTTTAATCTTTAATCCTCTAAGCTTTAGAGACATTTCGAATTAAATCCTGATAAACAGAGCATAACACAACAACCAGTGTTGGTATAATGATACACTCATAACTCCTTGAGATATAAAGTGATCAATTGCCAACGGTTGCAATGAAACTATAGTCAGTGGTTGCATCGTATAAGGCGTTATGTTCACAATATATTGGTTTGTCAACGATCGAAAGTTAGAGGTTCTGGATAGACTGCATTGGGGATGTGCATAAAAAAAAGTTTTCCCCTAATAATAATAATAATAATATTTAGCACCGCGTATTACTACCCGTTTGGGTTATACGCTTTAAGTACTAATTACTCTAATGGAATAGGAATTGGGATGGTTGAATTAGAGGAAGTGAACCCGCATTTGCGTGGAGGGAGAGTGGAAAACCATTTAGTAAAAACCACCCCCAGTTCACCCGTCCGAGATTCGAACCTCGATCTCCCCGTCCTCAGCAGTCGAGCTCAACACGACAAGCGTGTTAGCCAACTACGCCACCGAGGCGGGTTTTTTCCCCTATCATCTGCCTAAGATAATGCTGGTGAACTTTCCGTAGCTACCTTCTTCATCCTTAACCTACATATTGGACAGTTAAATAACCTATGTTTCAGAAATTTTTACTCAAAAAGTAAATAAAAAAAAGTTTATATCCTAAAAACAGTTGACCGCTTATGTGTTTCCTCTAAGTTTATCCTCTCATCCCTGTACCTTAAGATAAGATTGCTTAGTTTTCTGATGGCTTGAGCAGGTGGTATGACGTGTTGTATTGACCAGTATAAGTTACCAATGTTTTATTATTATTATTATTATTATTATTATTATTATTATTAGCACTGAGTCCTACTACCCGTTCGGGCTATAAGCACTTACGCTAATGTGCAATGGTAGGGTGATTGTGAGATGAAATAGAGGACCTACAGTTTAACGTGGAATCCGAACCACGGTGGAGGCCTGGCATTCCACACATTCTCAAGTTGTGATTAATAAACGTCTTGTCAGAGGTGAAGGAATGGTTTGGCAATCAGATAAATCTGTGCCGGGACCGAGGATTGAACCCCGGACCCCCAGCAGAGAAGTCTGACACCTTACCCCTAGACCACCAGGTCACCGACACCACTGATATAAATTGTGAGGTAGGAACTACAATCCAATTTTCATAAGAAGGGCTTTCATACATATTTTTACTTTCTCACACCCTTCGTATAGAGAAACTATTGTGATCGACAAACATAAATTTAACTCTGTCTTCCTGTTCCCCTGTTCCTGGGACTAGAGCCAAAACCATGTTACCGATTGGACACAAATTTTGTATCTAGAGTTCCCATAAGGCTGCTTAGAGGTGTTTTTGGAATTATCTATCCAACCCTAAAATTAAGGATAACTTACTTACGGGTTAAACGAGCCAAAACTGATTTAATCAAAATCAGCTCTAGCGATTTTTATTAAATTCTGTATCCAAACACTGTTTAACATTACAAACCAAATTTAAATTCTCAATTGCCGATGAAAATGACTTTGAGGGTACTTTTACACTAGCAGAAATTTCCAATTTTAATCATATCTCAGCTACTATTTGAGATACGAAATAATTCTCTACGCGTATTTTTATGGAAAATCGCTGACTAGACCTTTGCTCCTTAGTACAATTTCCTCAGAAAAAATATTGTATATTCATACGAAACACTCCAATATATACATTTTAAATGCAATTTTTTGTATAGTCATTTGTAGGAAAATGAGTCATCTGTAAATAGCGGGGATAGACATATACAGTATTATAAGGAAAGTTATTTTTTGTTCTGGGGTATAGAAAACATCAAGATCCATCAGAACTTGAGGTAGGTGAATTTCACTACTATAATAGTTTCTCAACACGAGAACTTAAAGACTACGCCTACTGTCGGGTGCAGAAACGTGTATATATTCAAACCAACTAATCCAAAATGATCATGGTCATATATTTATCCTTAATCATAGGACTGATAAGACTTAGATCATTCTAAATTACACAAATACTTTGATCAGTCTATCAGTTTTAAACTTAATTTTTATTCTTTATTTTTTAAGCACAAATCTGGACTTAAGAACATTGTTCATATTACATTATAGTGTATATAATATTTTTATATTAATATTTCAATGTTTCATCTTATGTTTTAAGACTATTCATCAACTCGTTTGAGCATTACTGTATATTTTAGTTATGTATACATTATAATTTTAATTAATGGTTCAGATCACACACTATATTTATTTATAAAAACTTCATTCAAATTGTACATTTTTGAGCCTGTCACTTTCCCTTAATACATCAACCACTTTATTGAATGCTTGATTTATGAATTAATTTTATAATTTCCTAGTTCAACTTATTTAAGTCTTAAATTTCATTCTTAACTTTCTTCGCCATTCTGTTTCTCACGTATTCCTCTTAGCACACAATTTTACTATTCGCTTGATAATTGGGGAAAATAAAATATTTTGAGATTGTTTATTCATAATTCTCGAGTATCTGTTTGCAAGTAGAGGATCTTATTCTCTTCAAATTTACTCAAAGCCCACCCGTTGAGAGTGGAAATAAACTATATCCCTCCCACACAAAACCACCCCCAAAATCTACTTGTGTTTGTAACGATACATGCGTTATGGCACATACCGACCCTCCTCCATAAACGCCGATATTCTTACAAGGGTGACCATAACCAGCAATAAAATGGCCATAAAACGTGAATGATGACACAGAGAGGAGGTCGGAGGGGTTAGTTTCTCATCACTGTATAACGCGGGTTTTATACTCACCCGCCACAAATCACACCTATCATAACCAGAGGCATCTCTCCGACGATGCAGGGGGAGTAAAATACAATACACAATTCGACCATAAAGTAGAATAGTTTATTTTCCTGCTGCTCTTCAATTCACGTGTCGATTCATTTCCATATTTTAATTCATGCGAGGACCGTTTTACAAAGATCAGTCTCCCTCTGGCGTCCAATGGGAATATTTACACAACCACGCCATAGGTGCACCTCAAATGTCCATTTGACTGAAGTCGTAAAAGTTATTAAAGTTTTATGTTTTAGCACGAGTGAAATCTTGAATATATGGAATTTTTTTTAGCAACGCATATTAATAATCGTTTAGGTTATACGCTTGTGTAATAATTACGCTAATGATTTTTAAGAATGAGAGAGGTTATATATATGAAATTTACCCGATTTTGCGCGGAGAGAGAAAGGAAAACCACCCTCAGTACACTCGACCTAGATTCTAACCTCAATCGTACCGATATCGGGAGTTGGCAGTATACTGTGAGAGTAATGCCTTAGACCTTGCGACCACCAAAGCAGGTAGAAAATAATTCATAACGTAATTAAATCCACCCGGAAGTTTTAAAAACATACCATCAAGTATTATTAGTATGATTTTGTTAGCTGATATAGGCCTGTATTTTGTGCTCCGTGGCCTACTACCCATCCGGGACATTTGCATATTTACACTTATGGGGTAGGTATGAGTAAAGTAGAGCTAAGAAGAAGTGTACTCACAATTTCAAGGAATGAAATCGGGAAACCATTTAGAATATTAACCTCTTGGTACACCGTGCAGACATTTGAACCCAGACCTTATTATTAGAGAGCTGGAATAAATGAAATTTACTATTTTATCTGCAAAATCACCTGCCGAGAATTTACCCAATTATAGATTAAATTCTATATCGATTTAAACTTTGTCTTTCAATAAAGCATTTTATTCCTAAATGTAATTATAATACTTACAATAATTCTCCTTCTCATATGTGTATTCAAAATGTGTGTATGCCTGTGTTTCACTTATAGTAAAAATACCATGTGAATGCAACATAATGCATAATGCATGAAACAAATTAGGTCAATAGACATTAATAGTTCAATTTGACCGATCTATTGGGTCATCCTTCAATTTTGTTTTATTTTTACTTTCTAATATAAATGGAGCATAAATCTTCGGAAAGTTTTGTGTGGGTTGAAATTATTTCTAAAAAATCCTTTTTGAGGTGCTTATGAATAATATTACCTTTAATAAAGACTATAAGGTACCCAAAATAAAACTGATTCAAAGAAAATACCGAGAACTAACCTTTCTAGGATATATTTGGTCTTAGTAACAATGGAATTGCTTTGTCAGTTTTAAAAATATATTTTATATTACGCTAATAAATATGAATATGAAGCTCATCTGCAGAAATACTAACTTAAAATAATACTAACCCTAGCATACGTACGAAACAGACAACTCCTCTCGATGATTGCTCTGAACAAAACAAACCTAAGTGAAGATACAATTTTATACAAAGCTTTATCTCCCCTCTGCCCATCATCCAAACTCATCCCTTTTCAAGGGGGCCAAAGCTCTCGCATCTCATAATAACAATTCCTCGTTCACGCTACTTTACTCTTGTCATCAAACACACTATTTTGAAAAGCGGGAGGCTTAGAGGCCTGACTAATAAAACTTGAGTTATGATATATTTCCCCCTTCAGGCCCGAGTACGATTATCACCCCACCTTCCCCCTTTCCAACCGTTTCAAAACTACGTACCAGGGCTTTAGGTTGGTTGAGAAGGGTGAGGAGGAGATAGCATAACTTTACAGCAAGTTGAATATGCCGAAGAGAAAAGAGAATAGAAGGATATGGCTATTCTATTATTATTGTTAGGACCTGTTTGCCTCTGCCTGCATACATGACGCTGAGTCTGTGATTGAAGGGAATTTATAGCCTGCCCCTCTCCACCCCCTACCCCCTCCCTCCACCCCTCACAACGTTTATATTATTTCCAACCCGAGAGAGGAACGATGTAATAAAGGATAAATATCACATTTAAAATTTATGGTACATTTTGTTAGAGATCGTTAAATTCATTACATCATTTATCAATCCATCCTTAAAAACTGACATATAAATTACATGATTGACGAAGAAACACAAAAACCCACGTTTAAACATCTTATGAACAGAAGTTGTTTGATATTATATTCCTGAACCCTCCCCCCCCCCCCCCTCCCCCCCCGAAAAAAAAATAAAAAA
>CABFVX010002972.1:27770-44740 GCA_902151425.1 Timema shepardi | reverse complement strand
CCCTTCCTCCCAGGAAAAAAATCTGAAAAATTATTTGAATAAAAATTAAAATTGAAAAATCCCACCTTAAATTTTTAACTTTTGGTGGAAAATATATTTCTAACTAACATAGCTAAATTTTGTCATTGTATTTTATTAAACATGATTTGAAGATGCCTAACTACTGTTGACGCACATCATTACAAAATAATATTCTTCATATTATTTTTAAATATATAATTGAACATAAATAGTTTTTTGAAAACGTGATTCTCGTCATTTTATTCAAATGGAACAGTATTGATTACATTTTGTAACCTTTTTATTTTTCAGAAACAATATTAAAAATAATTATTCGTAGAGTTTCTTAGTTTATAATAAATAAAAAAGTATTCAAAAAATTGTATTCCCTCAAAAAGTTGATTGTTATAGGAACTTTTGAGAGAATCCACCCTCCCTATTTTCCACTCCATTTTGAAATTTAAGAATGTTCAGACCTTTATACGGTTTGAGCTGATTCTTATATTCCCATGATAAATTTCAATCTTCAAAACACTGTTAAAAGTAGGTAGTTTATTCTTTTAGTCTTGGAATTTTGAGAATCCCCATTTCACTAACCCCCTTTGAGAAATAACGAATACTTTAGATTTAATTATTTTTACTAGTTTTGGAAAATTTGAGCCCTCTTCAACTCCTCTCCCTGCCAGTTATTCAACTCTTAATAAGAAATTTCAAATCTTAACATTTTATTTGGATTTTTTTAGGGATCCTCATACCCAAAACCGTAGGCCGAGGTGTATTTGGAGGTACAAAACTCCCCCACCTCCCCCAAAGGTTTGAAAAAATATAGCTTTATTTGCAATGTAAGCGAAATAATAAATTACAAGCATATAGCTTGTCGCCATTATTCTAATGTTTAATTAGGCCTACATTTCTGAAAAAGTTTGTGATTGTGATCATTAGTCAGACAACAAATCTGGATAAACTGAGACAAAATTAAGATCAACAAAGAAAAAGTAAGTATTGATGAGTTTTGGGAGAGCTGTGGAAGTGGGTAAGTCTTTGAGATTAAGAAACAATAAATCTCTCAACTTAAAACTAATTGAATGGTAGTTCCGGGAACACCTCGCAAATGAGTAGGAGAAGAAAGAAGACTCAGAGGTCGGAGATATGATAAGTGATGGAAATAGGGGGAAGGGAGGTGCCTGGTCCAGATTTCAATTCCCAACTGGTTGCAATTTGCGAAGATATAAACAGCAGCAGTCTGAGAACAGTATCTGGAGATAAATGCGTATTCAACCTAAGAAACCTAGTAAACGAACAAAACAATATGGTCAATTCTCGTAATTAGTGGTAGAGCCTTTTATAAAGTACAAATATATTTTTTTGCGGTAAAAATCGATAGCAATTTAATATTTTATTTAGTGTATTTTATACGCATTAATAGTATCTAATAAGTGTGAATACTACAGTTGACACTATTTGACGTATGAATATCAATGACAATTTTTTTGAGTAATTTTGTGTTTGTAAAAAAAAAAGTGGTTTCCTATCTGAATCCGACTGTTGACAGTTTTGCCGGCCCACTAGCAAGTCAACAAATAGTCCCAACCTCCCCTCCCTTTCGTCCCAACTTCCTTCCTACCAATGCACTTATAGATTAATTTGTTCATCTTGAGTTGCTTTTCTACGAGTTTGCCAAATATTAATTTTATACCTCATATAAAAAGTTTCTTTCTAGAATATCATTTTGAAAACTTCCCATTTTTAGATTTGTATCGTTATATAGAGTAATTCCTCTGCCTTAATTCCAAATTTCAGGTTTCCTGATAATATAGAAAATCCTTTTCGGTATCTGTACACACACATAAACATTTACTTTACACTTTATGTAGATTAATCGCTTTCCAAGTGGATTTAACTAATGTTTTTTGATAGGTATTATCGTTTAGCCACAAGAGACCTCCAAAATCGGCCCGCATCGACTGTAAAGATGCTCCGCAATTTCATTATTTTTTTCTGGGGTTGAAAATTAATTTTTTTAAACTTTTTGTAATTTTCCCGTAGGTTACAAGCTAGAAGTTATGAGTTTGCCAAATTTCAAGTTTCTAGCTCATCTGGAAGTGAATAAACATTAATGTCAGTGAGTGAGTCAATCATGTGGCTTTATAGTATAATAATAATAATAATAATAATAATAATAATAATAGCTTGAGACTTTTCCCGAAAATTCAACATTAGCAAACTAACCTTAGATGGTTTATTTCTAATATAAACAATTAGGTTAAAAATTCTATTTATAATATAAAATACTCTCCTGATGTCATTTTTGGAATAAAATCGTTTAAGCAGTTTTTGATTAAATTTTAAAATAATTGTGTTTTCATTAAATTAACCTTAATTTTAGAGCTAGAAATAAAACTATGACGTACCCTTGTGGTATAGCAACTAAATATAAATTTCAGCTGTATATCCAGGTACAGACAGAGGATTGGATATATTTTTTTAGTCCACTGTTTGTGTTTAAAGAAGTATAAAACGTCTATGTCCATCACAATCTTAAGGCATACAATTTTCACGATTACAATACTTTACTATACGATAAAGTAAAAATAAATATCTCATATTTATATAAAGTAAATATTCGAGATCATTAATACTCAACTGTGCGTCTCTAGATTATATCCTTCAATATATATGCCAGTCATTTTTCTTTTCTTTCTGAAGTCCGTTGATATAATCTACCTCAACATAAAAATATATTGCCTACGAATATATTACAGAACAAAATTAAAGTCTCTTAAATTTCTCTTTTATTTTCAGTCATCGTTCCCAAGCGACTCGGTAGGTTGATGGTCTCACCAAGCCTCATTACTTTCCTACTTTTCGAAAATTATTCGATCACAGTACATTAGTTCAAATCAAGGACTCACATGGGAAACGACAGTGGAAGTTAAAAAAAAAAAACTTCCCGAAAGAAGGGAAAAGTTTGGCAGTGGTACTCAACTGAGCGTGCTCTACTTGCTAAGTTTCAGCACATTTTGTGGAAGAGTGGTTTGAGGTGAAATTAAAATGGTACAAAAAAAAAGCTTTTACATTCTAAATCCACAAATTGAGTTTGAAAGGAATCGGTAGTTTAATCAAAACTAAACCATAACATTCCTTTGTTTAAAAGAATGCTTAAAAAATGAGTATTTGTGCTAATAAATGGTATGTGTGCGCAGCGCTCTTATTACGCGTTAAGACTATTCAAATATGCACACAAATTGAGTGTAGAAATTAGTGAAATATATAAATGTAGTGACAATATGTGGAAGAAGAGTGATAAGTCATTTAAGAAAAAAAAATTAGTAAACCCAACCGGTATTTGAACTCAATAGTTGGCATTCGAATTTATTGCAAAAGTGACACCTACTTTTACCACGACTGGTACAAAAAAGTTTTATATATATTTAGATATATATATATATATTTAAATATATATATATATATACATAAATATTTTATTTTTCTTTCACCCAAATGTACTTTAAATTATTCTATCTTCCTATTTCCTACTCCATATGTGTAAATACATGGAGTATAAAGTAGAATATAATAAAGGGCCTATCTTTATTTATATCTTGTGACCCCTAAGAAATATAAAGTTTTGTGACCGTCAAGAAATTATATTTCAAGATTTTGATGAATCTCAACGTTTCATGACCCTCGAACCTGAAACCAATATTTAATACATGTGTTCCTAACATTTCATAATAAATGGACCAGCAAAATTATTTATCCCATATGACGTGAATGCTTAAACTATTAGCTCCATATAAAATACCGGAAAGGTCCAGCGATTCGGGGACAGTCACAGTTGTGTATAGAGCAGGCATAATTAGGGCCAAATATAGATTTTAGGATTTATTTCAAAAACCTTTCCCATTCTAACACTATAGAGCCAGTGTTGCTCTCACACATAGGCCTATACATATTTGTTCAACCAAAGAATTAATCTTAGTACAGTAAACTTTCATGTGGTTTATTTTTAGAAAAATCTGCTCTTCTAAATTAGAATTAGTAATTTTAATTGGTGTTCCTAAGACAGGCATACTATAACCACAGCTACAATAAAATCTATTTGTGTACAGGCAACCACATATCCATGAACCACCGGTTGGTAAACACTCCTTTATATGGTATTAGAAGTGGACGTATTAATATATTAAATTAATTTGTATTTAATTTAAATGTATTAAATTTGTGAGGACTTAAACTATGGAGGATATTGTCGCTGAACTACTAGGCAATGGATAATGGCCAACGATTTATAATAATTCAGGTAGAGTGGAGGTTAAGATTAAATAACCAAAGATTTCAAAAACATAGTTTGTCACTTGTTTAAGATATTGTAAAAACGCTTAAAATAAGTTTTTGCTCACATGTATTTAATTTAAATTTAAACATAAGACAAATATAAAGATAACGCTTGGCTTTATAATATACAGTATAATAACCACGTCTTACCACCTGTGCAGGTTATACACATATTTTATAATTACTTTAACGGGGTAAGGATAAGGAAGGAAGCATTTTAGAAGTAATCTAGCTATATTTTCATAGAAGGAGAGTGGGAATCAATTTAGTAAAAACAACCCTCAGTAGACCCGACCGGGATTCTAACCCCAATCTCTTCATCTTCAGTAGGTAAGTCCAACACGAGAGTGTCGCCTTGGGCCATTCAGCCACTGAAGTGAGTTATATAAAATTCTTATTATAGTTTGATTATCTCCCCCCAAACCCATCCCCAAAATACGTTTTGGAGGAAATCCGTATGGATAGAAATGTTACTACGCAGACATTTGTTTCACAAATAGGACTATACAATCGCAAAATATGTAGTTCAATGATGATTTCAAAAATATGTTTATGTAATTTCAAGAAATATTTATTAAATTGTTTCCTTTCGAATATTTTGTCATAAAGTTCCTTACATCGTTTACTTTCGTCGTCAAGTTGGAAAAGTTAGTGTTGTTCGATTCTGTGACATTTTTTTTTTTACAATCGCCATAGCACACCGAATTTGTGATAGTATACTTCATATCTTGTACTTTTCATTTCCATTTTACTTTCTTCTTTTATTTGCGGCTACTCTTTGGAGTATTTTATTTCTTCTCCCTTTCGCTGGAATCTCTTGTTACACACATGCACGCACACTCCTACAAGGGGAAATATTTTTATTTTCTTAGGAAATGCGTTTTCCCTTCATCACTATATATATATATCCTTGCAAATCATGGGAAAGTATTTGATGGAAAATATTTGAGTGCAGAGCAAATATATGAAGGAAACAAAATATTGGTAAGCCCAAAGAACGAAGGTAAAGAAAATATGAAGGTGGAGAAGGACTTGAAAGTTGATAGCATTTCTGTATTGGGAAAATATACGTACTAGGTCATAAAGTTTGAACAAAATAAAGTGACTGCGGCAATGTGAGGCATTGCAGTACTTGCAAATTGTTTTGAAAGTTGGTAACACCGCAAAGATCTTCAGTCTGTGTGTCCTTGACACATATGTAGCCCGGAAAGTCGTAAGTATGGTCTGATTTTGATAGGGAAAACGATATCTGGTAGTTACTAAAGTTAGTAAGACAGATTTAATATATTCATACATCAAGTCATATTATCTGCAACTTTCACGTTTAATATATATCATCCACACTTATAAAACAACACAAATAATATATATAGTAAAATTTTATCAATGTTGGCCGCAAGTAAATAGGTTTGAGTTTTCTTAACTATTTTTCCAACAATAAATCGGGGTATATATTTGTCGTTCGAAGTAGGAAACTCCTTCCTGCTTCTGTGGTTAAGTAGTTAGAATCGATTACCAAGTTCAGGGAGCTTTGGTCCGATTTCAGGGCATGCTAACGAAGGTATACTCTTATTTGTACATGTGTCCGTCCTCTATCTACTTAGGGAATAGTTGAGGCTTTGAGGTTGGTGCACACTTCTTAAGTCAAGGGATATATAGTAAAAACATTCTTTTTAACTACATGGCGTGAGCCCACTATACTGGTCTAGCGGCTGCCAAATTTAGCGATGATAGTGCCAACATTTGCGGATAGAGGGTGTCATTTATTCAGTAAAATGAAACCTCCGGCAGTTAATCTCAGTTTCTTAGACCGGAAATGCTACTTATTTATTCAAATAACGCTTCATTTGTCATCACGAGACTGAGTTTGACACCGTTATAGACCCACTGCTTCAAAAGAAAGATTATGAAAGCGCCGGAAATTGAACCCAGGTCCTCTGGATCTGTAGCCAGTAATTAATCAATAGTGCAAAGAGTTGATTGGGGTACATAATACACATATAAATATTTAAACTTTAACTAAGTACAAATACCAAAATAATAATATCAAAATAGTAGGTTCAAGGGTTATATATTTTGTATTCTCTTTGTTCACATCAACCTAGTATACCTTCGGGCCATTGCTTTCGAATATCAATCCAGAGATCGCCTAAAGGTACTATGATTGGATCAAAAGAGGAATACAATTTCTGCCATGGAAACCTGCCGCCAGGTACTTCACTGCGTGATAAAGGCCACGCATGACTTCCTTATCGCCCTAAGCAGTATCTTTACATAATAGTTGGCTTACACGACGGTTCCAACAAAGCTTGTTAATATTCCCTTGGCAACCGCAATTAATTTGACTAGATAGATGAACATAGATTATTTTTTTCACAATGACTGTTATTTGAATACAGAACTTCCCGTCATCAGTAAACCAGATCAAATGATCGTGACGTTATTTCCACATGTTCATGAATGTGGGTAAAATCAAACGACTATCTACTCTTTACCCGCATCGGTGGGCATAATGACTGAACGTGAAGCTCATATAGTCTGATTTTCCGTTTAATAGGAATCCGAGGTTAGGATCCCAGTCAAACCAACTCATAAATAATGTCATACTTTCCCTCCAGGCTGTGCATTTGGTGTATTCACACAAGAGGTCAAATCTGAAACCCCAGTCGCGTGGACTCCTAAGTGATTTTCCACTTTATTTCCACACAAATGTACATTTGGTTGCTGCATTGACACTGGAGATGCAAAGTTAAGGTCCTCGATGCGCGAGCTCCTGAATAATTTCATACTTACCTCCACCCAAATGTTGGTGCACTTCCGAAAGATTGGACCTCACGAGTGTGAGTGACCAGATGACTTTGACGAGTAGTAGCCCGACGTAATGTAATACGGTAGCGCCATATGAGTGTGTCATCATTACACGCTGGACTTTGGCTTAGAAGTTTGGGGACTAATAAACACATGAGTGTACTAGATTATTATAATAACTACATATTACTACCCATTCGGGTTATACGCACTTACGCTAATGTGTAAAGGAAGGGTGGTTGTAATATGAAATGGAGGACCTACAGTTTAACGTGGGATCCGAACCACGCTGGAGGTCTGGCATTCCACACATTCACAAGTTGTGATTAATACACGTCTTTTCAGTGGTGAAGGAATGGTTTGGCAATCAGATAAATCTGTACCGGGACCGAGGATTGATCCCCGGACCCCCAGCATATAAGCCTGACACCTTACCCCTAGACCACCAGGTCACCGGGGGTACTGGAGGTTGCACCTTTTCTTCATTGATACTAATTTTACTTTTACCTTTCTCTACAAACGAATGCGAGTGCATTTTACTAAAATATATACTACCCACCTTGTCTCTTTAACTTAAACATAGGATATTGCAAATTAAACTATAATAATTTAAGAACAAAGGATGAGGTAAGAAGTGGTAAATCACTCTCTAGTTCCTCCTAACAAGTATTTTAATCAAACCCCGACCTCCCAGGTTAAAATTCAGTACATCGTTTGAGCGTACTTTTATTGAGCCAACTCTATTGTTAGCACGGTTATTTTAGCTGACTTTGAGACCAAGGAGGAAAGGGTTTAATGCAGATCTGCTACATCCAAGATGTTGTTGATACTTTTGATGTTTTCCATTCACCCTTAAGGAAAATGTTTAAAAAGTGTATTTTATTTACCTTCAATATCCTTTACTCTAACCTTTTCTCCTCCCTTTCGATTAAGCAGTTAATAACTTTGTGTCTGACGTATCCTTAAAAAAAAAGTAAGCCCTTGGGAACATGGCGGATATTCCCCACTCATAAGTTGAGTGCGCATGTGCAGTTGACTCGTTCTGAAGGGTTGAGGTCAGAGGGATGAAATCCTTTGTTTCAGGCGTAATGTAGCGTGCACCCAGTTGGGCAATATTACTAAGTTCCACCAGGGAAGGAAAAAAATATAACAAAGAGGCAAATAAAGATAACAACCTTAAAAAACAAACTTGTGTGTCCTTAACAGGGCTGCTTTTTTCTTGTAGCAAAAGTTAGATAGTTTCCTACTGATGGTTGCAAATACAACTATGATGTGAGGTTTATTGTGACAACAACAAAACTACTCAGCACCAACAACTAATTGTTTCTTTGCTAAGAGCTTTTAAACCTTTATAAAATAAATTAACGTTTCACTCGGCTGATAAAGTATCTCTACTGTTACTTCAAATTAGCAAAAGAAATATAATTTTATTTTCCTAACGAGAATTAAACTATTGTATGTTAGCAATGTATTCAATTATTTAAATTTAAAAATAATATTACTTGTCTTAGCGTCTTACTACCTTTTCAGGTTATACGCGTATGCACTAATTAGTCTAGTAATCCAAGGATAAGGAAGGTTGAATTTAGAAGAAGTGTACCCGTATTTGCGTGGAAGTTCGTTATATAACGCATGAATTATTGTTACTGAATATTTACATATGCCAATTTACTATGTTATTAAAATTAATTTAATATAAATTGTAACTGTTTTTAAAACATGTAACTTCATTTAAGGGGTGTTTTATCAATATAATTAAACTAATACATTTCTTTTCAGTGAGATTTGAAAGAAATAAGCCTTATATAAATATGTGTGTGTTTTAAGAGCTCTTCTTACCCCACATATAACACCTAACTTTGTTAGGAAAGTAGCTAGAAATAGTTCTCCGTATTATACCTCAGAAAACAACAGAATTAATACCAATGTAACCATTTTACAACCTTTAAAAAGAAAATACAACACATTTGATAAATAATTACCTTAAATCATTCTTAAACCAGTTTCAACTCCCCTGTTGTAAAACAAAAATTGCACAACACATTTCGATACGTAGTATAATTTTAAAGTAATCTTGTGTATATAATTTACCAGTATCGGTTGTGTTATGGGCTATTAAAGTTTAATTCACACGTTCGCTGAAAATAGAAAGCTGAATATGCGCAGAAGGCCTAATTAACATACTTTAAGTTTACCCATGATGCATTGCAACGCTAACTTTAAAACAGATTATTCCCAATAAATTTTATTTTCTAGTGGATAAAAATATTTTTTAAATCATTATCCTGATGGATGTTTACAAATTAAAATGCTGTGTCATTACACAATCCAATACATCGATACAAGCTTTACATTAACGAGTTATTTCAAATCTCCTCACAACGGCCAACGAAGCTGCCTGCTTACTTCTGGCTGTACAGCGCATGCGTCGTAAAATGCACATGCGCACTGATTTGAGATGGTTGGTTCTGACATTTTATTGGCTCTCCTTTACCGAACGTCTGATGCAGAGCGGACGTAGTATAGAGATGCGTTGAACTTTAGCAGAAAAACTCGCGCCGATGAAGCGGAAATATTGTGATAGCTTGAAGTTCGTCACGTGACCTCGTTTCTATTCTGAGCTAGTTTTTTATTGAACGTGCAAATCCCCAGTAAGACGTATAATTTGAGTGGCCTTGCCTTCAAATGAGACCACATGAATGTTGATTGCACTCATTGTGGGGTTTAAAATGATATATACATAATTGAAAGGCACATTGTTTTTTAAATTAATCTATATTTATTTAAAAAACTATTTTATACATACAATATAATAAATCCATTCATTAAATTGGATATTTATTTTTAATCCAAATTGTAGGCCCATTTACTATTGTAAGCGCAAAAGTTTAAGATAAATAGATAACATTGAATTTTGTTATTTTAACTTAATTTTTCCTTGAAAAGTTACTAGGGTGATTATTTTGTATTCGTGCGATCAACATAAAGGAGAAGGATTATGATACTAACTTAGAGAAGTGCACCTACATTAGTGTGGAGAGAATATGGTAAAAGAGTCCTGATTTATTTACTACTCCTTCTGATTATACGCATGTGCACTAAGTATGATAATAATTTAGGGATGGGAAAGGCTGAATTTAGAAGAAGTCTACCCATATCTACGTGGAGGGAGAGCGTAAAACAATTGAGGGAAAACCACCCTCAGTACACCCAACCTGGACTCAAAACTCAATCCCCCCTTCATCGGAGCTCCAATCTACTGGGAGAGTGACACCTCAGACCATTTTATCACCGAAGCAGGTGATAAATCATATATTATAAACCACATTCATATGCATCAGGAAGAGATTCAAACATTGAACTCCCTGTGTGTTATTACCAAGCGCTATGAGTGTCTATCACTTTATACTACTCGGCCACCACTGTAGGTTTATATCCTGTTCATCTCAATCTTGTTGGAAGGGGTTCAATAATTCATCGTCTAATAAACTGGATGTAACATCTGCCCTATTCTTTTTTTTTAAGTTCTCTAACAGTTCGGTGGGGGGTACATTGGCTCCAACACGTTTGTCAATCCCCCCACCCCCCACCCCTCACGTAGCCCAATGATTCATTCTAGATTCAATTCATATTTATTTCAAATCAAATCACAGTTCATAACAAAAGCAAGAATTCAAACTATTTCATTACCCCTTTATGTAATATTTAAATGAGGTATCCCACTGTGGACGGCTTTTAATATTTCTTATACTATTTTTTCTCAGCACTATATTTTACTACCTGTTCGTGTTAACCGCATACCTTTTTAAGGATGTTACCTACCTGTGACGTCATATTATATCAAGATAGGATTTCCCATGTTAGTGAATTTACGTTTTATTCAACGTGTTTTAAAGATATAAAGTTGAAACAAAACCCATAAATACTTAAATAATTCTGAAAATAGTATTACAGTGTCACACTTTTTTTTTTCTTTAAGTATTTTTTTGGACACGTGTTATTTTTAGATAAATCATTTACAACTTAAGCTATTTATTTGGGTCATTCACAAAAATGGCTTGGATATTGGTTTAAAAAGTCATTGGAAGCAAGCATACGTCAATCTAGAATCGGAAACAATATAAAGTTAATTTTAAAAATCAAGTCAATATTTTCAATGTCCAAATAGTATAGTGACTGTGTAAACTAGTCAGAGAAAGAGGGGAAGGGTTATAAGTATGTAAACTATAGGTCTTGCAGGGTAAACTGCTCATTTTATTCCCTCTCTTTATGTTTTGTACATTGGTATCCAAGTGTAATACATTTTAGTCTGCTTAGGTGTGTCAAGTTAAAATGCAACCCTCTTGTCAAAATAGCTTAGAAATCTCCACACAGGCAACGTCTATGGTTAAAATTTAATTTCTCTTAAATGGTGGTGGAAAAAACCTTAAAACTATTCTAAATCATACAAAAATATTTTTTATTATTAATTGTGTACACTCTGTTAACCCTGAAAGATGGCAACATTACCTTGACCAATTAAATATTTTATAGGATGCACAATGGTGTAATCCGTCAAGGTATAACTTTCAGTTTGAAAGGAGTGTATTTGTTTAATCTTTTTAGTTATTAACAAATAGTTAACATCTTATATTATTTATAGTATAATAATTTATCAATGATCATAAAACCTTAAAACCTTAAATTAACCAGGACTCTGTCCATAAAGCGCACTTTAAATGCCTCACATTAGAAACACACAGTAAAAAAAAATTAAAATATGTCCCCCAAAATATAATCGTTTGCCAGCCTGATACTTTATACCACATAATCATAAGTGTGCATGACGTGTTGTTTAAAATTTAGCCATGAATATTAATGTAATCATGTCTACTAGGTACTTTTTATTGAAATCAATAATGATTAAAGTACAATATGTCAATATTAAGAAGTTAAAAATTACATTAAATATATAGAATACTAATATCCTGCATCGGTGGGCACGCGAATTAAATGTCAAGCTAATCTAGTCTTATGTGATGGTGATGGGGAGGTTGGGGTTTGAATCCCAGAGGTGTGTACTGAAAATGTATTCACTTAAAAGGTTTTACACCCATTATTCACGCAAACACGGGTATATTCCTATACATTGTATCTCCCTCATTCCAATTCCGTTATAGTACTCGAATTATATTATATAAAATAAAATTTAAAAATAAATTATGAGTAGTGAGACGTGATTTGGGTCTGATTTCCTCTTGGAATTGAAATAACAAATTATTATGTAAAAAAACATATTGTGAGCATTAAGTGTAATATTATTATTATTATTATTATTATTATTATTAGCACCGCGTCTTACTACCCGTTCGGGTTATACGCCCTTACGCTAATGTGTAATGGTAGGGTGATTGTGAGATTAAATGAAGGACCTACAGTTTAACGTGGAATTCTAACCACGGTGGAGGCCTGGCATTCCCCCATTAAGTGTACTCAATACTATCCACAATTCATTTCTAGCACTTTATTTTTATTTTTTTTTGTCGGGAAGCCATTTGTTTTCTCTTGACTAACATACTTTCGCTCTAAAATAAACTTTATTTGGCACATTATTTTATAAAAAAGATATATTATCATATTAGTTGACATTTTAGAAATCATTATAAAGTAGTTTAAAGTAAGGAGTGATAATCATTAAAGTTAACACTTAGATAGAACCCTCTGAAAATAATTATAACAAAATTTAATCTTTTTTATTGAATTATATAGTTTCAAAATTGGTAGATGTATTAAATGACATTAAAATTCAACAAAATTGATTATAATTTGCTTTTAATTAGCAACAAATTGTCATATAAGAAAATTTTCAATAAATTAACATAATATCACCAACTAAATTAAACCATAGGTTGACGACAAGTCTAAAATACAAGTGTTACATGCTAAAACTGTGTTACAAAACATGGATGCAATAGATTAAGGACTAAACAAAGTTTAAAGTTCAGCTGTGTTATAACTAATTATAAAATTTGAATTAGTAGGTTAACATCTGCCAAATGAAGTTTAACAGAGTGATTATGTGTTATCGTTACAAAGATTTGAAGAATATAATATAGAGTGGATATAAACAAGGTTTTTAATCTAATATGTTAGGTAGAAAATTTTGAAATTTTAAAGTTAGGTATAAAATCTAGACCCTATCTTATTCCAGTCCCATTACTCCTTGTGATAATCAGCTATAGAAGGTTGCTGATTTATATTCTACCGACATGTTTCGGTAAATAAAATACCATAATCAAAGAAAAAGTAGAATTGAATTAAAGAACATGAAGAAAAATTGAAACTTATGTTGTGAAAAAGTCTTGATAGTTACCGTCATATTAATGAGTTGCAAAAGACAATAAGCAAACAAACTTACCGAGTTGTTTTGAGAAACACTAAGTGTTGTTATGACTGCGAGATGTAAACTAACTAGTGTGTGGTTGAAAAGAAAAGATTTGTGTTAGAAACAAAAGACTAATGAAAAATTAGGCTAGGTAAGGTAAAGTTAAAAGCAGTATCAGTTGACAGCAAAAAAAAAAAAAAACTTTACCTCAAAAGATTAGATGATATATAAGCTTGTGTGTCATCTAATCTTTTGACGTATAGTTTTTTGGTTGTTGCTAAATATCAAGTAATTTCCTGACATAACTTGAGTTTATTTGCTTGTATTTATAAAAATAAAATAAATTCATGCTTTTTAAAGATCTGTACATTATAAAATCCCATTAATCACCTCTCTCCCATATAATTATGTTAGCGTGATGTCAAATGCACCCACTTTATTTTGTTCTTTGTGGTTCCGTATAGAACAAGTTAGATTAAATATTATAAAATACAAACAAGTTTACGTAATATTATATTTTGTAACATGCATAAGAAAACACGAATGAAAATGTGTAACGTAGTTCACATGAGAGTAAAGCAAAACTATCATTAAATGCAAATTATTCAATACAACACTTAATAACAATTTTCTAGTCAAAGAATATATTCTATAAAATTTCTTGGTTAATATATACTTTATATCGAAATAGATAATTTTTTGATTACCTCCAAAACTGGGCAAAGCTTAAAATTGGTGCTATGTGTTTTCCCTGTAAAAGTTCATAAAGAGATAACATTAAAATTTAGTTATGATTTTATACTTTATAAAAACTAAGACAAAACTTTTTATTTTCCGCATGTATTCCAAGCGTTCAGGCTGACAATGGAGATCAAATTTAAAGTTGTAGTGGATTTTTTTGTGTGTAGGAAAAATGGAAAACTACTTGGGTGTGTGTGTTGTGACTTAGTAAATCTGACCTTAATTAAAATGTGTATTTTCCAACTACTCTACAAAAATCACTAGTTATGCCTTATTCCACCACTCATCTGCGCGGACGATGGATAGAATGATATAATGTTGATATTTTCTTGACCATTAAAATATAAATGAACTAAAAGGACTCTTCACTTTTAGCTTCTCATCCCGTAAAACTGAAGTTGATTGATTACCCTTCCTCTATGCAGGTGGATCCTTGCGCGTTTAATTTAACCTTGTACCTAGGAAATTAAAATCCCTGATTTCAGACCTGGTGGTCTAGGGGTAAGGTGTCAGACTTCTCTGCTGGGGGTCCGGGGTTCAATCCTCGGTTCCGGCACAGATTTATCTGATTACCAAACCCTTCCTTCATCTCTGACAAGACGTGTATTAATACACAACTTGTGAATTTGTGGAATGCCAGGCCACCACCGTGGTTCGGATTCCATGTTAAACTCTAGGTCCACCATTTCATCTCACAATCACCCTACCATTACACATTAGCGTTAAGTGCGTACAACTCGAACGGGTAGTAAGACGCGGTGCTAATAATAATAATATAATTAATTAAGTAATTATTTAATTCATTTATCTGAGGTATTTAAAGAGCATTTTCTGAACTGACTGATTATATCAACACACGACTTATAAACTAACAAAATCTAAAACAGACACAACATACAGCCCCCGGCAGTTAAAACATCACTATGAAAGGGGTAACATACATTTCACTAATGACAAACTTTTCAGCCATGAAAGGAATTGAACCCGTGACCCTTAACTCAATATACAGACACGCTACCGACTGAGATAAGGTGTCTGACTAAGTCATTAATAAATTTTGACACTCTTGTCTTTATTGCTTAATTTTTCTAAGGTGTATTCATAAAGTGTTTTTTAAAACTGACTGAATATGACCCCACACGACCTACAAATTAATATATTCATATAAGAGAGACAGAAATCGGTCCAACAACCATCAATTTATCTTTTTATTTTAAAAGAAGCAGCACCAATTACATTTATTATACCTTTATCAATTATATCGGGTATTTACCCAAGAGATTTTATCCGCATGTACAATCACGCTACTAACTGAGATAACGAATCAGAAAACTAATGAAATTAAAATAGCCAATATTTCCAAAGATTGGTAGTAAAAATCCCGCCTTCTTAATCATTTGAATCTTGAAAAGATTTTTAAATCAAATATTTTTTAAATGAAGGTAAATCTTTTGAGCAGCTAAACGAAACAAAAGAAAATGTCATCTATTTGATTTTTCTATTTCCTCTTTTCCTTTAAAAATAAACAAACAAAATAAAAGGCGCTACGTCGGTGAGTAACAAACCCCAATGTTATAAGTAAGATATGTTGGGGCTCCACACATCGGGTCCCATGGGGTGTTATTTCATGTTGAACCAGGTATAGTAGAGCAAGAAGTGGGTGGGGGCCAGAGTGGGGTAGTTTGTGGATGATGGTGACAGTGGTTCACGCGTAAGAAAGGGAGGAAAGGGCAGATACTCCCGGGTAGATATCGACCAGGGCTTCACCAAGGGGGTAAGATAGAGGTAAGGAGGAGGAGTAAGAAGGGGGACACACCAGAATAAAGGCACTCCCGGGGATCCCCGCCAGAAGAAATCAAATTACCGACTGTGAGCGCCGCGGCGTCTTCCGACGCGCGCAGCCAAAACCGCTGGGACACTTTTTTTTTCTCCCTCACTCTTTTCTATTCCCCAGACATTTTTGTTCGTAGGCGAAGAACGCTCACCTCAAGACAGAAGACCCGAAAAGAGATAACAAGAGGTGTGAAAAAGACAAACAGAAACACGTGTAAAAGAATTGGATAATACAGGGAAAGAAAATAGAAAGTTGATGGAGGAATCAAGAAATACAAGACTTTTATACTTTTCTTAGGTAAAAAAATATCTCTTTACATACCACAAAATGTTTTTATTTAATAAACGAGATTCAAAGTATTTTCTTAAAATTATATAGTCTAATCAAAGTAGTATTTCTAAATAAACAATGATGCCAAACAACGAAGTTTGTTTTAATTATTACTGTCAAAAACATGTTTATTAAAAACTTAAAAAGTTAAAAATTATCCTCGTTGAACCCCGCCTGGATTCGAACATCCACCTCATCATCACTAACAATCCAGTTTCTTGCTAGACCAATATAGACCACGTGACCATCGGTGTAAGTGTAAATACAAATAGACTCATACCTTAGGAATAAAATCAATTTGGAAATAATTGTATATGGTATTTATATCAAAAATTTGTGAATCAAAAACAGAAGTAGTTTGTATATTTAGTACAAACCCACTTATACGAAATTTTAATTTGAATGGATTTCACTTAAAGCTTTAAATCCATTTAATCACATCAAAATCTGCTTCAATTTGTTCATCAAATATAAAAATCTATTTATCGGATAATTAAAACTGGTGGTGAGTCACGTGCCCATGGAACTACGCGTACCAGTGGCGCAGACTTTGTG
>CABFVX010002972.1:13274-27655 GCA_902151425.1 Timema shepardi | reverse complement strand
GTTTTAAAATTGTGTAAAAGAAAAAAAAAGCATGTGTAAAAAGAAAATCTATTCAAGAACTTGAAAAAAAAAACCTTTTTTACTTACTTTAACTTAAATTTTTATAGTTCAAGCTTGATCAATTCATTTAGGATGGAATCCTTTCTTCTTGTTTTAATTTGCGCAAAAAATTTAATAATTTTCTCCTTTGATCTCTGGATGACAACTGAGAAAATTTTTCTCCATTGAAAGTACTGTAAGAGCATTTAGTCTTTCTGTTAAATAAAAGAAACGAAAAAAAAAGAATCAAATATAATATTTGTAAGCAGAATAATAATCTAATTCTACACGCTTCTACACTTTATCACATTCAAGAATATTGTATACGGTTTTTAAGCACAACACACGCTGAGTAAAAAAAAACACTCCCTTCTACTATCACGCCAGAGCCGGCACTACGAGAGTTACAGTTCTCTCTCTACCTCGCAGTCCCACATTCCTTCCCACCCCCTTCCTATGTGCGCATGCGCACAACGGTCAAACACCACGTCACTGGCACTGTGAAGCGCACAGTTCCACACAAATACTTTAGTATCTTTTTATAAACTGGGGGATAGCTACTGAAGTAGTGACATTAAGCCTAAGAAATATATACTATACTAAAAAAATAAAGAAAAAAATTAAAGAAAATAATACTCATTATATTAAATGTTATCAATAATATCAAGTGGAAATAGGGGGTGCTGCAGTTCCACAGTGCCTATACACGAGCCGCCACTGGTCGTGCAGTATCCAAGCTAGTTCTTAGATCTGTCATTGTTTTGTCGTGATTAATAGCATAAATAAATTATTGGTATGTTTATTTATAATTCGTTTGTGTTAATTCACATATTCTCGAAATAGTGGACAATCTTGTGATTAGAAGTAAGATCAAGGAGACGGAGGAAAGTCCACATTCCAAAAACGGCACCAATTACCAATTAATTGTGCCTTCCTCCACCCCCCACCCCTCGTACACTAAAAAATAATTTAATTTAAGCCGGTGCCACTGACGCGAATCACAGTTTGGAAACACCAATCTATAGATATACGAAAGAGAGTTAAGGTATAGTTAATTTATTATAACAAACAAATGATTGTAAGCAACAGAAACCGTTCAATCCCGTGTGAAACGAGCATAGAGACTAAAAACAAGACCTAAAACATGTAGGCCAAACATGCGTAACGTCTCGTAGTGACAGCCAATAAACACAGTAACACCAATACAAGCAGACACGTTTTATACAGCAATTTATATCCTTCGGGGTCACCAAAAATACTGACGCTTCTCAATCACAAAGCTAACAAAAGAGGGGGGGCGAGGGGGGAGATGGGGTCAATGGCGAGCGAAATACATTGAGTGTTGGTATGGAATTAGAGGGAGGGGTACGGTGGCTGCCATTCACTATTTAAATAAACCAGGGCTACCAGGGCTATGTTTATGTTGTTGATATCAAGCGTCACTGGTTATATGTTTATTCCTAAAAAATAAAAATCTGATTTTTTTTTGCATTGTTTTGACAAGCTTTACATACAATTCAATCTGTCATGAACATTGGGGTTAGGAGGGTAAGGAGGAGGTAAATGTGATTTGGGGATGAAAGGGGNGGGGGGGGGGGGGAGACGGGAGCGCACGATGTACACCATTTGGCGCGATGTGTGATTATGGATGGGAATGAGTTAGGACACTGTCCTAAGGGCATTATTTCGATATGAACAAGAATGTAATTTCTGTTTCATTATTATAACGACCGGGATTGATAATGTACGATCGATCAGCCAAAATTAATATTATTTCATTGTAGTTGGGTTGGGGGAACTTAATCGAGACCAACACTCATCACCAAAACTAAAAGAGGATTGAAAACAAATCGTTATATTATTTTGGGGCCAGTTTTTTGTGTATTAATAGATATATCTTAAAACTAAACCCATATTTTTCTCATTAAATGCTTAAAATTGATAATTATTTAAAAACTATTATATCACTGACATAATTAAGGAGGAAAGGAGGAGATAGTTTACTGTAAATGCACCAGCACTAGAGTGGAGATAAGGTGGGGAAACTAGAGTGATCAATCACATTTTTTAAAAAACACCCCCTATCGAAGTGGTGCACCATATAGGGGTCACGACCCCCTTGAGAGTTGTAGAGAAATTTAAAGGGGGTCACCAATAAAAAAAACTAAATTGTTAAACATTTTTGTAAAAGAGCTTAAGAATGAGAAAAATGTTCACTTTTTATTTCTTGAATTAAAATAGCTTTTCAAATAAAATTGTATTTAATTTTCTTGGTGACGTAATAGTTCTATATTTATACACTATTGCACTAGTAAAAGATATCGCTTACAGTCTTATTAATAAAGTGATAACCTTGACATGGAAGAAATTAGATATAAGGATAGCCATATTAAATATTAAACAAAAGATAATGAAATTTTTACCTATAATCGAGGCGCGGGTTTTACACTGAAATAAAAGTAAAATTATCATTTAATTTGTTCAATAATTACCAATTTGGATTTTTATCTTTAATTTTTCACAAAGGTCGAATGTAGTTAATATTTTAATTCAGGGGTCACTAACTAAAAAAAATAAGGTTAGCGCCCCAATGCCCTCTCACACCCAATCAAAATTAGAGCTTCTGCCTCTACAACAAGCAGCAAACTACTCAATTTCGAGGCTGGTGACTTAGACCATCGCTAATCACTCTCAGCATGTTTATTTGTTTTATATAATTTAATTAATTTACGGTCTATAAACTGAAATGTTACTAAGAAATGGCGCTAAAAATATTACCGCTTAAAAAATAACCTAGGCACCTATATGTAAATGATTAGGCAAAGCTTTTCCACACCGTTCACAAAATTTAATTATTTTCACAAAAGGGAAAAAAACGAGGAAAAAATGGCTATCCTTATAATCAAAGTGTTACACATTATTTCATTCTGATTCAATCCATCATAGCTGGGCTAACAAAACCTTCTCTCTTCTCTTATTAGAGAGGTGCGAACACAAACCCAACACGTGGTCATTGAGGGGTCATTAAGGAGGTGTTTAACCAATGTCATCCCTCTGTCCTATTTCCTCAACCCCTTCACACACACACACACAGAGAGAGAAAGAGAGCTCCTAAGCACTTCTTGTGACTAACATATATGACTGTGACGGACACCGCGAATAGGTCACGTCAATCTCAGTGGTCCGAACAAATGGGCCCGTGAAGCGCACAGGGCGCACATTATGGTGTCATTACTGATCACCCCTCATCAAATACAAACTACCGACGGAACGGCAGTAGTTTTGTGGGAGTGGTGACGACATAGTTGATTCGATTTGGCTCTGCGGTAGCAAAAAACTCATAAAGAAGTTTGTTTCCGTGACTGAGTCTATGATTTTGGGTTACAGGATAAACGGATTGTTTAAATCATAGTTTTTATATATTTTTTATTTAGCACCGCATCTTACTACCCGTTCGGATTATACGCTCAAGTACTAATTACACCAATGTGTTAGGAATTGGGAAGGTTGAATTTGGAGGAAGTGAGCCCGCATTTACGTGGAAGGAAATTGGAAAACCACCCCCAATACACCTGTCTGAGATTTGAACCTCAGTCTCCCCATACTCGGCAGTCTAGCTTAACAAAAAAACAAACACGTTATCTATATTCCATTCACCGTAGGAATTGACTTCTGAAAGGCCTTTTTTCCTACCATAAATCTACTATATAGTAGGATATTGGTATGAAAAAAGACCTTTCAGAGAGTAATTCCTACCGTGAATGGAATATACGTAACTAACTACTCGTTCAGGTTATACGCTAGAGTAATATGGATAAGGAAGGTTTAATATAGAAGAAGTGCACCTACACTTGGTTTGGAGGGAGAATGGAAAACCATTTAGAGAAAAGTTCCTTCAGTACACTCGACCAGGATTATAGACCCCCGGTCATTGGCAGTCCAGTTTATTGCGAGAGTGACGTGTTAGACCATTCGACCACCGAAGTGGATACCTAGATGATGATGATGATGATGATGATAATAATAGATAATAGTCCATTCACTATTGTGGCATGTAAGAGAACCCTGGAAGATATGGGAAAATACCTTTCCCGGCAAAATTGGTAATCCCTTTCGCACTCGCTCATAGAAATTCAATGTGGAAGTCTACAGGTAACACCCACACTTCCTGAATTTCCCTAGTGCATAGGACTCCTACCAGATAGAGCTGGAAGCACTAACCAGCCAATTGGCTGAGGAAATGCCTAGCTGCAAATATATAAAGCAATCACATTAAGCCAATTTTCAGTTTATTGACTGGAGAATAAGAAATCACATATATTTAAACTATTATATGAAGCTATAAGAGCTACTAGATCTTCTTTCATCTATTAATACGTCAAGTCATGTGATCTGCAGCTGTCACTTTTGATAGACATTATCAAAACCTAAGATATAACACTAATTATATAGTAAAATGTCGTCAATGGTGACAGCAAAAATTTGTATTTTCTTAAAAATGTCCTTCCTATGAAAATTGGACTGTACGTATTATCATTACAAATATGTGCAAAATAAGGAAAAACACATTTTTATTAGGGATGATATTTCTCTTTCATTATTTATAAAATAATTTTTTTCCGTGGACGTGGCAAAATTAGGTCAAAGAGGGAAATAAGAAGAAAAAGCTGGATTACTTTCTATACCTTACGTTATTTTGGTTTGTTTATTTGAAGGACGTAGTATGGTGCATGGAGGCAGAGATGTCAAGAAGCTGCTGTATTCACGGTGTCTTCTCGTATTATCTAGTGTAGCGAGAAACACGTTGATCTGTGTTTACATTTGCAGACATCTAAGGGATTTTCATCTTCTTCTTTCACTCCTCCCTTACGCTAGCTTCCTTGCCTCCCCCCCCCCCTGTTGTGTTTGTTTTGTTTGAATCTACAAGAGAAGGAAATACACAAAGCTTTTACCTACTTTCTCCTTTTTTTCTTCCATTTTGTTGTTGCTTTGTTAGTAGTTTTAACTTTCTTCCACAGTTTCCATCGAGTATGTGTTTTTTTATCCTCTTCCCTCTTTTTAAGTAAGCTTCGCCATTTTTTTTAACTTAAATTTAATTTCCATACTGTTCTGTGTTTTTTTTTTGCCTATGTTATAATATTTATATTTTTTGTTATTTATTTGTCTATTCTTATTTTAATTACATTATAAATATAAATATTTTTTTGTCTTTTTATGAACTCAAAGGTTTACAAGTTATATATAAATTAGTATATATAGCCTTAATATGTTATTAAAGGTTTTTTAAATATTATCACAAGCTAGCTGTATTTCTTAGAGTCATTTTAAACTGGGGAAATAAAGTTTTGCCCTTAAAAAATAAACAAAAACAAAGTTTAAAAAAAATAAGGTTCATATTTGATTTGGTAAAAGGGGTAATAAATGATAGAATTATATCATCTTTATTTTTATTCCCTTCTTTTTACTTGATATTGGCTTAGTCTTATATGATAGCATGTTTCGGTGTTATTATATTATATATATAAATATATATATTTATTTATATTATGCTGTAACATCTATAATAACACCTAAACATGTCATCATAAAACACTGAGCTAGTATCAAATAAGGAGAAGGGTATAAAATAAAAACAATATAACTTTATTAAATTTATAATTACCCTAAATATCATATTAAGAATAATATAATTTGTTAGTTTTAAATACTATCAGTGATATTTTGTTCTTAAACGAGAAGGACAATTTTAAAAAATTGTATTATTTTTTGTTATTTTAGCAATTGTTAAACTACACTTTTGTTAATATTTTCACTAATCTTACTATTTCCACTTTCACATCTGTGATATTCTTATCAATTCTCCTTTGATTTTGGCCAAACGATAGGTTAACATTTTAAATCTCACTTTTAAAAATAGAATATTTAAATGTATGTAGCAATTAGTTTATTTATAAGCTAATTTATTAAAACAAAAGTTTTGAAGCTCATTAATATCTAAATTTGTTAATACTACTAAGGAACATGAAATTAATTATTGTATTCAAAATCTTTGAAAAATTCACTTTTAATCGTTAGCTAATACAATATATTTAGACATGATTGTACTTTACATAAGTATAACTTATAAATAGGTACAAAATTGTAGACAAAACATATTATAAAGGTAACGAAAAAAGCTTGTCACAAAATAATTCTAGTAAATCAAATTCAATTAACCAGTAAACCAAGATAGGAAGGGTTATTTTAGAAAATACAAACGTAACCTTTAGTGGAAAACATTGATAAAATTTTACTATAAACTGTTATATTATTATCAAAAGTGATAGCTAAAGATTACAAGACTTAACGTACGAAAATATTTTCAATAACTTTTGTAATTGACGATTACTGCCTTTCCTCAAGTGTTATCAATTATTAATATAGTAAAAACACGCAAAGATGTGAGTTTGAAAAATTACACCTTTTTTGATAGCAGTGATTGAATGCTCCAAAAACCTTTGAGGTAGAAATGTAGGATACGCATGAAAAGGGCACTGTTTTTGCAGCTTTAATGGCGAAAGAGTTGTTTACTCAAAACAAAAAAACAAAAAATGGCGCAAGTAAATACATAAGAGTTTAATTTTCTTCACATGGTGATATCAACAGTTGGTTAATATTTGTCGATGGTATCCTTGAATTTATTGACAAATTAACCTCGTAATTTAAACGTTTCACATATAATGCCGCTATAGTTGGAAAGATATTAAAAAAACTGTTGATCTATTCATGTGAAGGAAGAAAACTAAACTTTGTGTTTGTATTGGAGGAATATTTGATTTAGTTTGGCCAACAAATTTTTTGCTACAAAACTGGCATAAACAAAGCTCTTTTTAAGCGTCCCATTTATCTCTACTTTAAGCTTGTCACCGTTGACGAAGAGATCGAGGTTCGAATCCTAATAGGGTGATCTATGTGTAGTTTTTCAACAAGCGATTTTCACTATTACTTTATCATATTCTTTACATTCATATTTACTCAATTCTACAATCTACATATTCGCACTGGTTGGATTAAATTGTGAATAGCCTTTGTAGAATCGTATTATTGAAAAAACATTTATCATTTGTTATAATTTGGATTACAACGCTGGCATGTATCATGTTCTCACTTTAACAAAAAATATCCAACAGTTCATAAAAAGGGCAATTTTTTTCGTATTTTAGTTTAAAACCCCCTACGTCCAATCAAGAGAATTAGACCAAGACACCGTAACCTTAGTTAATCTAGTATTATTGTGCACTATAGAGACTGTATTTGTTATCAGTGGAGTAAGTTATCTGATACTTGTGAACATAATATTATCATAAGGAGTGAATTATAAGTAAATGTACTAACAAATATACATACAGAGTCTGAATACCATATTGCGAATATAACGGGGTATTCCAAATTACGATTGAGAACATTATCCGTGTATCCAAATACTCTGATCTTTGGAAGATTACTAACTTTATCCTTTTATTTCTGATCCGTTGAAGCCTTTTGTGATGCGTTATTCTTTGTACGGCCTTGATCACAAAAGTCGCTTGCCTACAATGATCCCTAGATTTAAACATCCACCCACCTTTTGTATCAGAGCTGTAGGCTAAATTATCATAATAGATAAAGCTTTAAATCCAGAAAGAGTCTAACTAATTTCATGTTTATCTCTACGTATACATTACAATACAATAATACATCACGCCACACACGCTATTTTTTTTCTAAAAAAACCTGTCCTTAACAAAAAGTCGTGAGTGTTAATGAAGTTAATCTCCCCTCATGGCCAACATGCCGCAGATGACTGGTAAGAGATCTTGCAAGCCGACTCAATGTTGACGGAAAAGGGGAGATGCTAAGAGAAATAAAAGGGGATTCATATGAGGACAGCTGATGTGAAGTCTTTATTGTAATAAAGAGCTGATTTATAAGGGGATGGGGTTGTAGGGTTAGGAGCTTGGGTTCATAGGGTTCCATGTTTAGGCGTACTAGGGGGAAGAGGCCTTCTTCACCTCGCACACGCCGCTTACGAACTAACTGCCCTTCAAAGTTAATGTCCGTGATTATCGTGATGGATGGTTATGATGATGACGACTCCCGATTATTATATAACAAAGAGGCGGCCTGGGAGGTCGGCCTTAACCTTCATATATTCCTCCTGTACCCTTCCTTCTTCTTTACCCTCTCTCTTCCAGCAAAGTGCAACCAGACATTACTTTTCGAGGCGATTGTAAATTTGAGAGGACCTATTGCACCATAAAATATGATGAGCTATGGGTGCTGTGCGCAGCTGGAGGTTTTGATCCGTGAATAATATGGGATGTTGTTAGGCCCACACACGCCGGATTATTCTTGGATTGGAGAGATATGGCCTATTTTGTTTTCGATTCTACATGTTTCTCGACATGTAGTTTTAGTTACTTTTTACATATGGCTGCACAAGTGCACACAGTTTCAGTGGCGTTAGAACAGGGATGTAAACGATTATATTGTCCACACGATTTATAAAGGGCTGTCTCCCTTGCGTAGACAAGACAATCTAAAAAAAGATAGCAATAAATGAATTTAACTAGTTTTTTTAATCTATTTGCATGTATGTATATTTACATATATATGTACTCTACATATATTTATCCATACGTATATCAACTTCGCTAAACGGTGACCTGGTGGTCTAGGGGTAAGGTATCAGACTTCTATGCTGGCGGCCGGGGTTCAATTCCCGGTCCCGGCAAAGATTTATCTGATTACCAAACCCTTCCTTTACCTATGACAAGACATCTTGTGAATGTGAGGAGTGCCAGGCCTCCACCGTGGTTCGGATTCCACGTTAAACTGTACGTCCTCCATTTCATCTCACAATCACCCTACCATTACATATTAGCGTAAGTGCGTATAACCCGAACGGTTAGTAAGACGCGGTGCTAATAATAATAATAATAATAATACTTCGCTAAAGTGAAAAGGATTATAAAGGTATAGTATAAGTGAAATGTAAGGAAATATTTAGAAAAAAAACATTCAACACCCTCCGCTGGTATTAGAACCCGAGCCACACCACCACTAAAAATAAATAAAACTAAATGAGATTGACAATTAAGACTACATGCCCACTGCTGTGTATGAATGTGGATATGAGAGTGTTGGAATGTATCTAGTAATGCTCTATTCACTATTGGATTACAAATAACGGGTGAACATTGAAAACACTTTTTTCTAAATTCTATACATAGACTACTTTTCTTTAGTTAAAAAACTCACACCAAAGTCTGTAACATTTTCATCTAAATGATAGGTATTGGGAGGGTACCTTAGGTCAAATACACTCACAATAGCGAGAGGGGAAGGTAAGACTTGAGTGATAAATCACATTAAAAAAACACCCTTCCACTTGTCCCATATTCGAACCTCAACCTCTTCATCACAAGAGATATAGTATATACTTTAATCTTGATACCTTTGAGATCACTGGTTCAGGTATCTTTTATTTTCAATTCAATTGCATAGTAGGTAGTTCAAATTTTCTGAAATCAATATATTATTATGATGTACAGATAATATTTTAAAAAAAACGCTAAGCATTTAGTTATGTAAGAAAAAATATGATTGTTCAGACTTTCAATATTTTGAAATTATTTTGTGATTTTTTTTTAGAGGGGAGGTAGTGGTAAAATATTGTGTTTGTGTTTATAATGATAATTTATGTTAAGACAATAAAGTGAAGTCATGTGCGGTCTTTAGCATGGTAATACGTTTCTTTAGATCGAAGGCTGTCCGTGAAAATGTAATAAATAAGGTTAACACAACCCAACACAAAAAGTTTGTAGATTGTAGAGAAATCGATGGATCAACTAAAACCACGATTACTTTGGATTCTTAAATTAATATAATATTTTTTTCACTATTACTCTCGTATAACTAACACATACAAAAAAAGTTTAAGATTTATCTCCAAATTACTTAAGCTATCTTTATTGGTTGAACAATTGTGACATTCTATTTATTTGGTATTACTAACAAATAAATATACCTTACCTAACTAAACTTACGACTCTGTTTGTATTGTAAAATAAACCTCTTCAGGTCTATTGAATTAATACAACCATTATGTACACCGCACAGAGTAATCTTGTTAGTGAGATATAGGCTTCTTGCTCAATGCTCTTCTTCCATATTTGCCACAATAACTTCCTTAATACGGCGTAACTCCAGGGTCTGCCTGTCATATTACCCACAATTACCTATCTTCTTCCTTGTGACGTCACTTCAATGTAGGGAGATGAAACGTTAACTCCTTTAGTACACGCTCACTCATAACGAGTTTTCCCTCCCGCTCGCGTGAGAATGTTTGCAAGAACCTTCATTTTGGGGGTACATATAACACTTTAGGAAGTAGTTTTCAGACGGTTGCCGAGTGGTCTAAGGCTTCAAACTTATGTAACGGTTTTAATAGAGGCCTGGTGTAACCTACTGATGGACGCTCAAACATATGTGATTTTCAACAGGGGCTTTCCATCCTATTTTAATACATATGTAGGTGCGCATGCGATAAAACAATATATTTATCCAAACCCTTTAGATTAAGTAGTTAAAACACTGCTTTAGATTATTATTATTATTTAAATCAGGAAAGTAATATATGTGTTAATTAGATTTTTAAGGCTGCACCCTATAAAAAATGACAATGTAAGTAAACAATTTATAAACTATCCAAACATTGTGCAACTTAGACTTACTTAAAAATGTAATATCTATGTTGAGGAAATATAATGTATGAATAAAAAAAAAATATTCTATAATTTTTAAGAGATAACTAAGATACTTCAAACTTTGGTCAGTCTTATCTGAATCCTTGGGCTCAATAGAAAGATAATGATTGAATTAATGAAATAATTTACCAATCAAAACAATTATATCTTGAAGTTTTATGTCTGAAGAAAACAATGCGCATTCATGTGCTCAAAAATGTGTTAGCTTCCAATGGCGCTCTTCAGGGGAAATGCGCGCGCATTTCTAGTTCAGCGCCACGAAGTAGTTAAGATGGACTAAAACCAGAGAACAAAAGAGGAAAGAGCAGAATCGAATAATCTTCAGCTTGAGTCAATTTGTCATACCTCCAACATGGCGGATTGTCAGGGGGCAAGGAAGGAAAAGTTGAGACTACTAATTTATCTCCCCAAAGTTCCTCTACGTCTGGCTGAACTCCTGAAACTTAATTGGGAAGTCCTGGCGAGGTTGAATCGCACCCCGGAGGAACTTGTGAACACTCTTCAAAACGCCTGCCAATTTGCCACACAGCCGTGCATAAGCTTAAGCTCTCCTACACGTTATACGTACTTCACCGAGTTATTAGTAGTAGACCTGTACGGTCACGGTGACATATAACTCTAAAATAGACCTTGTTATTTTACACGTAGATAGATATTTAAAATTTTAAAAAAAGGCAATAATATCAAACTCTGAGACTATAGGAAAGTGGTAAAGGAGAAAACAAAATCCAAACTCTTGAAATATGGTGCTGGAGAAAAGTATAAAAGATATTTTTGACAGAAAGGGTAAAAAAGTGAAGAGGTTCTTAACAAAGTGAACGAATAGAGAAAATTATGGATTATTAATTAAAATAAGAAGAGGAACATAGATTGGACAATTATTTAGAAATACAGGTAGTGAGTTTTTGGTAAACATCTTGGTAAGAAAAAAAAATGGTAGGAAGGAGGAAGAAATGATGACCGAGATTACAAAATATAAAGCAGGTTTTGAAGAATGTTGACGCAAAAGGCTACAGGGAAACTAAGAACATGATCAAGAAAATAATGGAACAGAATAATGGATGTCAACCAATCGCAAGATTTAAGATATAAAGAAAAGGATGCATATGTGGTTTTTGGCTCAAGTTTTGAATTGGTAGCTTTGAAAATAAGTGTATGAGGAGAACACGAAATAATTCATCAATCTTTAAGAATACAAATAAACAGCAACTGGTGAAAAAAAAACTTAACGCATGTTGGTCCGATTGCAATGCACGGATTTCCTCACGCACGTACACGAATGTCGCCCACGCCCACACCCGACGCGGGCGTCATCAACATACATTGCAGTGGCCATAAAGTCGCGGGAGCTGGTGTGGGGTTAAGGGGTAGTGGGTAGGGGGCTCGTTAGCGTCATACGCATCCCTTGCACCCCCACTATCTCCCTCACGCACTATGCAGAGGGACTTTAGTTATGTAACGTTACGTCTGGATTTAACTACGCGAAATGGCCAAAGCCCAGGGTTGCGTAAACTGTTTTAGCATGGCCTCATTTTACTGATAATTAGTTTTGTGATGTTTACAGAAACATAATGGTGAAGCGAGGGGGAGGGGGGAATGATATTGCCCAAAACGTTAATAGTACAATTATAAAACATAAATAGATTATTAGTTTAATTGTCAATGAAGCGAATGGTAATAATATGTTCCCATAATGTGATAATAGAATTCTCACCATTTAAGATATTGATATCTAGAATATGTGAAATACAATTCCAGATACAAAGACCAGATATATATATATATACGTGCATTTGTTTCATTGAGGAAGAAAAAAATCTGTAGGAAAATGAGAAAGAAATTATTTTCTCCACGTCTCAATACCCATCCGTAATATCCGTATTTAATTACACTAAAAGGGAAAGTATAAAGAAGGTATGGTTCAGAATAAATGCGCCCACATTTTGCAGGGAAGGTGATTCGAAAACTATATCCCTCACGTGGATCCACAAATAGTTTTAGGAGTTATCTTAAAATGGTTTGTGATAATTTATAACACAACTCAAGACGTTTTTCTTCATTTAACAAAGCTGTTTTAAAATATCTCCTAGAGTAACGAATTTTTTAATACTTATAATGGGGTGACAAATTTAAGAATAATCTGTATATTAAAGAAGGCTTCTGAAAATAATAAACACACATTTTCAGTACTAAGTAAACGTGTTGACAATGATTTCAACAATATTGGCTGGCTGGAACGCGTGGTACACTTCACGTAACGTAACGTTAAAGATCTCCCTTGGTAATTTTTATAGCAACTTTTTTTAAGGGCATGGTGATAGCCACTATTAAAAGTATTAGGAAAACCTTTATGATAGTTATTTTTTTACTTTGCGTCAAGTGAAAGTTAAGTTTATAGTGATCCTGGTATTAAGACGCTGTACCACCATTTCCTTGGAAAGATGGTGTAAAACCACCAACACGGGAAAACCATTTCAAAAAGTTAGCTTTTTTTTTATTTAATACCTGCCCTGCGGGTCATGGTCAGACGTGATAACCAATGAGATAACCACGCTAATTTGTGATATAATTAAGATGACCAAAAGTCAGCAAAATAAACATAATCTAAAAGGCAAAATTAAAATATGAACACAGAATTTTAAATAATGACCATATTAGGCGCACCCCTGTATTTGTTAATAATTTTAAGCAACAAGGGATATAATGTTACGTAACGTAGGTGTAACACAACACAAAGTAAAAAAGAATTAAATTTACGCATCTCCTGGCAGTAGGGTATGGGTTGTAGCAGTAACGAATGGTTTGATTATATTATACATTACAATGGCCATTGCCGCCTCTGTAAGGGTAGACTAACCCTTGTAACAGGATGACAAATGATAATTGTTTGCTACACATACAAATATCACCAAACTTAGTGTCTTACTCACTAAAATCACAGGTTAAATCATTTTGACACATGCGTTAACATCATCGATAAGGTTGGGGTGCTTTAATTATAACAAAGATAACCACTTTTTTTTTCTAGAATCACGTAGTACCATCGGTTAAGGTTATACATTTATGTACCAGCTGCGCTGATTGATTTAAGGATAAGGAAGGTTATATTTAGAGGAAATATACCCGCACTTACGTGGAGGGAGAGGGGCAAACAATTTTTTGAAAAACCACCATCAGTAAGCCCAACCGAGGGTGTTATGCTAAAACATTAGTGAATGCTTAGTGGATCGATAGTGTGGTCCCTAGAATACGATCTCTCCACCTTTTAACCTATGATGACGAAAGCAGACCCACGCTAGTGTCTACAAAGCATCCACTTGGTCAAGTTCTTGCATACGGCCCAAAGTCTTGGTATATTCCACCAAGGTAAGAGATACCTTTCAGGGTAAACGGAGTATTTAATCACACATATTATTATTATTAGCACCGCGTCTTAATACCCGTTCGGGTTATACTCACTTACGCAATGTGTAATGGTAGGGTGATTGTGAGATGAAATGAAGGACCTACAGTTTAACGTGGAATCCGAACCACGGTGGAGGCCCGGCATTCCCC
>CABFVX010002972.1:0-12708 GCA_902151425.1 Timema shepardi | reverse complement strand
CGAAGGACAAAGAAGACTTGCGTACGACAATGGAATTCAGTGGTCAGCTGTCGACATTCATTCAAAGTGCAGTCAGATGAATTGGTTGAAGAGGGTGTAGAGAGAGAAAAACGGGGGTGGGGGTGGGGGTAGCAAAGAGCATAGTTCTCTTTCCCCCTCTAGCACCTACATGCATACAAATGTATATAGGTCTAACCTATCTTTCCTTCCAGCCCTCCCCCCTGAGTTAGTCCAAACCCCTGGATCCTACTACATCAAATGCACCGCGCGTCCAGTCCACCCTGCCTCTAATCAACCCTACTGCAATAAATCTCGATAAAAAGTTATTTTTACTCTTTAACCACAAACTCTAAGCCCTCCTCCCGCCTAAATTTCTCCTTTTTCCCCTCCTATTCTTCTTTCCCTTTTATTCCGAGAGATCCATAAAACATGCGGATGAAAATTGATAATTTGTGAGACTACTTGATAGTTAACCTCTTGAATCTTAGCACATGATGCATGGCTGCGGCAGAATATGGTTTTCATAAAGAATTTAGTCCATTAGTTTTATAAATTTATAAATTGAGACATATTTCATTTTCAGCTTTATTCAATGTACATTTTTTGAACACCCAATTTCTATTCAGAGGGATGATGAAAGCCGATAAGTGAATAATTACCCGTTAGTATATTATACAAGCCCAACTGGCACAACCAATTAACTTCCATAACAAAGAACCTACAATAGATAACGTTGAATACTAACCCTTAAATAATTTTAACAATTCAGCTACCTGCATCGGTGTACCCAACGTGTCTTTCTTCTAGTCTCGTTTGGCGGTGATGTAGAGGTTGAGGCGAGAATCCTGGTCGGGTATTTTGAGAGTAATTTTTCCTTCTGTAAGCTATCCTTAATTTTAGGCTTAGATGTATATTTAAAAAAGTTCAATTTTTTTTACGATCACAATACTTCCTATCTGAGGTTTAGAGAGAAGGTAAAAAAAATATAGTGTTTTATTGTTTGATAACTATAGTAGGAATATCGTAAGAAGAATTAAAAATAATAATTCTAATTCTACCTATCAGTCATCGTAGTCAATTATATCTAGTATATTATAGTAAGTAGCCAAATTTTCAAAATAAGTTAATTACTAATAAGTAAATTACCATTGGAAGATTTTTTTTCCTACGAAAATTCTAGTATCAAGTGTTAACTAAACGTTCCTAGCTATAAACAGAATTGTTAAAGAATATTTTCTTCAATCTCTTACTTTAAAAAAACTATCTTTAGTAAACTAAAATTAAAAGAATTTTTCTATGTAAAAATGTATTCAGTAAAACACTACTCAGATACAAAAATTGTTCAAGCATTTTTCAAAAAATTTCGAATCTTAAAAATGAATCATTAAAACCATTAATTTTAGAACTCAACCGAGATATAAAATTATTATTTTTAAAATTCTGGTGCATATAAATAAGTAAGATGTACCAATGTACATAATTTATTTATATGAGAGAGTGAAGCAAGTAACCTGAATTGCTTATAAATATAACAAACCTTTTATCACATTGCCATTCTCTTATTTGGTAAATTTTAAATTATTTATTTAATTTGACATCATCTCAGTTAGTAGAGAGTTTTTTTTTAATGAAATGAGACTTTAGAGTTCGATCCTAGGTGAGTACCTAGATACATAGATATAAAGTGTATTAGGCTAACTTTCTTTTTGCGATGAGTTGGTGATGAGTAGTGGCGGCTATCAGTTCCACCAGGTGTTCAAACCGGGCACGGTACCAGCTAGTTGGGTGGAAGAAGGGCACTTCTCCAAAAATAAACATTTTGAGAAAATCTATGTTGAAAATTCAAACCTTAATCATTTTATTGAAATACTTTTGAGGGGAAATGTGCAGACCCCCTCTGTTTGAAATATCCGACTTAAGTGGTAGCAGAACTTTATTTGTCTGTGGGGCAGTTGGGGAAAGGAAAAAAAATATTTTTGAGAGTGTTTGGGACTCACCCCCATCAAATGTTCAGATTTTTTTTTAAATTAGACTCTTATGTGAGCTATTTAAGTATTCTTTCCTTGGCAAATTTTTGGAAATTGGATGATTCTAGAAGCTATTTGGAGTGTCCTTATCTAAAAAGTCTTTGAAAATATAATGTCTCTTGAAGCTATTTATAGTCGACCCTTTTCTGCAAATTTTGAAAAATTATGTAGTATTCTAAGTATTCAGTGACTATTTTTAGTTATCTTCCTTTGGCAATTTTGATATTGATTGCGTCTATAATATATTCAAAATGGTCTTCCCCTGACAAATTTTTGAAAATTGTATGTATTTGGAATTTTTTAGAACCATATTTCAGCTTCATTTTCAAGAATATCAGAGGGGATTAAGATAAATCTAAAGGGGGCAAGTTTATTCCAGGGGAGAAAGGAGTTTATTTCAATCAGGAGGGAAACATGATACTTTCAGAGAGAGAATTTCCCCCTTTCTTGTTTGTATATCATTAATTGACTTCAGCTTAAACTTGCGAATCCGGACTTTGGGCCCAGGCCCCTGAGTCCCCCTGGTCCATTATAATGGTACCATTAGCCCCTCCTCCCCCTTCGCGGTGGGCTTGATTGCTCTGTAGTATCCTAGAATCAATTTATGTCAAGTCACTAACAATCAAAATACTATCATCAAAAAATTCACATGGTGTTGTTTTTATTATTTTTTCATAATTTATTAATCCCTTCTATGAATATTTCTACAAGCATTTTTTTTATTCGTTACAATAACTTCAATAATGGCTGTGCTTCAGAGATTTGTTCAGTCATTCATCGTTCTGTTAGAAATATAAAGGATAAAACACCATATGAAAAATAAAGTAATACAGTTATTTGAAAAGATGAAATCCTTTGTTCTTTTTTATACAAACATTAAAATAAAAAAAATCACTGAGATTTTTTTATCTCATAAAAAGCTCCTGTTGAGTGAAAACTCTGTGAGTACAAATATTACACAACAGAATGCACATTTCTATTGAATTACAGAAGCTATTGTAACATTAATAATGAAGTACTTTCAAACACCCAGTCAGATCTATTTCGTTATTCCCCTCCCCTAATTTTTTTAATGTCAATCCGTTCAACTGTGGATAAATGGATTCAACCTCGTCTGTATGGATCTGGTACAAAAGGGTGGGATCCGAAATTTAGGGTGGGAAAATGGAAAGAATGTAAATTGAAGAGAGCGCAAAAAAAAAACACACACATATATATGTATATTTTCATCGGCACTGTAGCCGGAGTAGATTGACGTCTGAACGGCTTTTAATTATTGATGTGATGTAGCTTGTAACGCTAGGGGTGTGTGCTTGAATTCAACTCGTTTTATTGATCATGTTCTATACTTTACCCTCTACTTGTGGAAGTACACACTGATACACGAATAAGGAAAGACTTATTCAATGATTTTTGACAGCTCGACATCTTGTAAAATATACTAAAAGCTGAGAATAAATTGGTGGTTATATATAATTTAATGTACTTTTATACATAAGCGATTAAGGTTAGTATTTTTGGTGGTTTTTATAACATGAAGTTGTCTCGAAAGTTCTAGATATTTGTCTTGAGCATGATGTAATTTTAACATAAAAAGTCACGCTCATGTTTAAACTATTATTACACGTAGAAAATAAAACTAAACGTAAAATCTAATGAAGCAATAGCTTTATTTATTTTGGCCAAAAAGTTTTTTTTTATAAAACTGAAAGAAAAAAAATTGGACCTGAACACGCTATACTTTCTAGCTAACCTTCGTGAGTATGAATTATTAACGTGTTGCATTCTGACTATAGTATATTCCAAACCACTTGAATCCTGCTTTATTAAATTAGCAAAATGAAAGATAGAAATGCCGTACAGTTAAGTATTTATGAAAGTTGAAACTTGGGGGGATAAATAATTATAGTTATGGAAGTCACCAGTATCTGAACCATTTTCAAATGAATTGAAAAATGAAGCCTGGACCCGATACACTTTTCCCACTAAAAGGAATAGCTTAATGGAAGCTCACGTATTATTTTCAAACACAACAATAAGGTGACCTGGTGGTCTAGGGGTAAAGTGTCGGACTTCTGTGCTGGGGTCTGGGGTTCAATCCTCAGTCCCGGCATAGATTTATCTGATTACCAAACCCTTCCTTCTCCTCTGACAAGACATCTTGTGAATGTGGGGAATGCCGGGCCTCCTACCGTGGTTCGGATCCCACGTTAAACTGTAGGTCCTCCATTTCATCTCACAATAACCCTACCATTACACATTAGCGTAAGTGCGTTTAGCCCGAACGGGTAGTAAGACGCGTTGCTAATAATAATAATAATATTGCAACAAAAACACTAAACTTTTTATAAATCGACCTTTGTAGGTGATGGCGTAGTCCAATGCGTCACTGTCGTGTCTGATTGCTGGAGAAGGGGGAGTTCATAGTTTGAGCCCTGCTGGTGTGTACCGAGGGTGGTTTTTGCCAAATAGCTTCCCACACGTTTCGTCTAAATTTCTAACTTTCTCATCTCTGTACAAGTAATTAATGTATGCTTACTACCCGAACTGGTAATTTATAGTATAATTACATTTTAAAGATTCAAGAATTCAAAAGAAAATTTAAGATTCGGATAGGGAAATTATAGGGTTATATCCATCTCTTTCTCGAATCTTTGAATATTTAAAAATGTACAACTTTATCTTAAATGAAAAGATTTAACATTTAATTTTTAAAAAGTTTTCTAAGGATTGGAGTTACTGACAAATTATATTTGTTTGTCATGTTTATTATGTCATAAACAACTGGTAGGCCACTTTACAAAAAAAATACTTTTATTAAAACAATATTGTACTTTTCATTGATTTTGTTAGCCTTCTAACTTTACAAGTCTATATAAGGGGTTGGCCAGACTGGGCGAGAGAAAGAGAGACTGAGCGTGCGCGCTTGATAGATAGAGCTGGTTCTATTTTTCAAGAGCGCCCACTAGACCCGATACGGTCTAGTTTACGGGTGATAGGCAATATTATTGTATATTGGTTCATTGAATGCTGGGAAAACTTCTCATTTGGAAATTTTTATTACTATCGATAGGACGTGCTACTAACGGCCTAATTTAATATATATATATGTATAAAACTAATATGTTAAAATACTTCAATATTATGAAAGTAGGCCTTTGCAAATAAGAATCACCATTAGCGTGGAGTGAGGATGAGAAAACCACAACAATAAATCACTTGTCAAAAACAGCCCTCAGTTCACTGAGCCAAGATTCAAACCTTTGCCTCCTCGTCAACAACTATCGAGAGCTATCTGCCAATACACGCTCACTCGCTTGCCAGTTTGGTCACCCAGTCGCTCGCACGCTTGTCAGTCTCTGGCCGAATCCTAATTGGTTAAAATTATTATATCAAAACAAGATTTTCGTAAATAATATTCGAGATATTTTTTAAGAGTCATAATATTCGAGAGAATCGAGATACATAAAAGAGTCGAGGTATTTTAGGAATTGAGTATTCTAGAATCCCATCAGTAAAAGCGAGAGTATATATTTATTGAGAGAGATATAGAGAGGAAAAAGAGAGCGCAACCGATACCTGTGGGCACATATTTAAAAAGGGTGTCAGTCTCATTTTCTCTGCGTTGCTGGTTACGGGAAGTTTGGAGATCTAACCCCAAGCGGGTGTATTGAGGGGAATTTTTCATGAATATTATTTCTCTCTCCCTCCATGCAAGTGAGAGTACCATTTTTTTCTCCTAAATTCATAAGTGCAAATTGTTATAAGTTAATTCGTATAGTGGTTTTGCTCATGTTTTTATTCAAATTTAATTATGATTTCTTTTAATCAAGATAGTTAAACGGACAATCGGGACTGCACAATTTAATATATGATTAAGTTAACTATTTATTTACTCTCCTGTACCACACGTAAAGTGTCTTTAACCATTTTGTCACCTCTCTTTTTCAAATACAATTAACATTCTTGCGGAAGCAGCAAGGCACATCCTCACCATTTCAGCTCGCACCAATCAGGGTCATCACCACGGCACATGTAGCAACTGTTGTTTCTCGAAACACAAATTTGCAGAATATTTACGGATTATTATTATTATTATTATTATTATTATTATTATTATTATTAGCACCGCGTCTTACTACCCGTTCGGGTTGTACGCACTTACGCCAATGTGTAATGATAGGATGATTGTGAGATGAAATGGAGGACCTACAATTTACCTTGGAATTCGAACCACGATGAATGCCTGGCATTCTCCACATTCAAAAGTTGTGATTAATACACGTATTGTCAGAGGTGAAGGAAGGGTTTGGCAATCAGATAAATCTGTAACGGGACCGAGGATTGAACCCCGGACCCTTAGCATAGAAGTCAGACACCTTTCCAGGTCACCAGATCTCTCTATCGTTAACGAATGCCACTGTACAAACAATACAACCATTTAAAAGACTGGCATTCCTTGGTCTACACAACCCCGCCCGTGCAAGAGGGACACAATATCACAAACCTAGTTCAGCAAACAATGAAGTTATCAAAGTACATGAGTATTGTTCAGGCTTGTGTTGAAAACTCAAAACTAAAATAAATTAAAAAACGAAAGTAATTATTTTATTTTGTCGATGTGAAGCGAGTATACGGTGGTGGTGAAGCATTTATTGGGTGCTATACATCGTAGACAAGAGACAATTTGTCTTTATATCGATCTTGTCAGTCAATTCCAGCTGATCCAAGCCCAGTCTCGTGTCAGTGTGGGTGAGGGAGTATCCCCACTTAATCTTCTAATGGAGTAACAAAGTGACACAAAACAACGAAGTGGCTTAACATCGGGACCAGTTACGACTATTGACTCAAGTTAACTTTGACATTTGAAGAAGTATTGTTCTGCCCAAAATGGTTTGGATATTTTGAGGGAAACGTGCGGGGTAGTTTATGGTTTAGTTTTTCATTTATGTATCTTCTGACATTAATAAAAAGGAAGAGTTTGTTGGTCTGTAATTAGCATTAAGCTATACATACGGCACGAAAAGGTCTGACTTTTTAAATATCAACAGCCTCTACACAAATATGTGCATTTTAAACCTGGAATTTTAAAATTTTGATTAGATTTTTTTAAATTAATTAAAAACTCAAAACGGAAGCAAAGCTATATTAGTAAAAGGAAGAGTGTTTATTGGTCATGAGCATTATGAGATTTATACTGCAAGCAAAGGTCTAATATTAACAAAAAAAATTAGTTGTCCCTGTGCACGAACATGTACACCTCAAAGCAGAAATTTTATAAATTTGAAAATATGTATGTATTTAATTAACCATAAACCTTGTCGTAAGAAAACCTATATTGATAAAATGTAAAACTGGTTTGTTGGTCATAAGTATTGCACGATATCTAGCACACATTGAAGTCTGATACTCCCTTCCAGGATCTAAGTAAATTATTATTATTATTATTATTATTATTACACCACGTCTTACTTACCCGTTCGGGTTATACGCACTTACGCTAATGTGTAATGGTAGGGTGATTGTGAAATGAAATGGAGGACCTACAGTTTAACGTGTTATCCGAACCTCAGTGGTGGCCTGGCATTCCCCACATTCACAAAATGTTCAAAGTAAAAAATAGGCTTTAGCCCTCCCTATATGGTCAATTTTTTCATCCAAAATTTAAAAAAAAAAAAGTTTTTATTAGAGATAAAATTGTTACTTTAATTGTGTGTAGGGGAAATAACATATAAATTGTATATATTTCAATCATTATGTGGCATATAAGTCAACATGGTTTGCTTCAGGAAGTTACAAAATTCGGTTTTTTTTGGGACATTTGACATTGTTGAAATTTGATCGGTGAGATAAACTAAGTCGATATACACACTCTCCACTTCGCATTCCATTTAGAATATTTCTTTGGAATAGTAGGCCTTAAAACAGTCAACTGGTTGAAGGAAAATATTAGATGTGCATGTTTTACAAAAACAAATAATTTCTTTCCTTTATTTCCTGGCATTGCGCACAACACAACGCACTGAACCTTTTTCTTTCTTCCCCATGAAATGTGGTTTCGCATCTAAACGTTCATCAGAGGGTCCTTTCTGTGATCTCCCTTTTTTTTTCTTTTGGGAATCCCATTCTTCTTTATACGGTTTGTAACCAACGCAACAACAAGACTTTCTCTATATGACTTATGGAACATAGTTTTCCTGTCATTCTGCCTTTGGATGTTTGCATACAATATGTATGAATTTGCAATGGAAACTTCTAGCAACCAGGAAAACATCTTTCTCCATCAAACATTCCCTTCGTTCTTTTCATAAATTGGTAGTTGGAAATAAGATGATCGCTCCGGTTGACCTCACCCATTTTCTTGTGTAATCCACTACAACCTTTGGTTTTTTGGTGGGAGGTTTGCCTGGTATTTTTGATGGGACATCAAACATTACATGACCCTTGTGTTTTGTGCTTAGCATGATAACCACCCTATTTTACTTCCAGCCAAGAGAAATAGTATTTTATTTTATATTAGATTTCGTGTCCCCATTTTTTCATGGTCTTTGCACTGTTATGTCAAAGGTTTATGGTCACCCCCTTTCTTGTAGGCATTACTGTCCCTGTTAGAGTGACGTCCATTTTTTCTAGTTCATCAGCCAGCTCCGGTCTAGTATAGTAACCTATTAACCTATAGTACTGTAACCTATTGATGGGTTTTTGGGGTCTTTTATTAGAGTTTGGAACAGATCAAAAATAATTTGTCTTTTTTTTTTTTTAAATTACTATCTGGTATGATTACTGATTTTCCTAAAAATGGTAAGAAAGAATAAACATACCCAGTTGCACTATCAGACAACACAAACACTTTCAATCCAAATTTCACAGGCTTGTTAGGATTGTAAACTTTGAATGAAACAACTCCTTTGAATTCCATGCTCTCATCTACAGAAACATTCTCTAACGGAGTTTAGAACACCCTGCATCTTTCAGAGATATATTCCAAAACAGGCCTCACTTTGTGGTTTCTATTTACTCTATCTCCCTGTCCATGATTATGATTTAGGTGAAGGCTTGGAAACAGAAGCATGAACTCATTTCATGAATATACATCACTAATAAATAGCATGCGTTTGGGCCCATCCCTGCTGAAAAATTGATATATGTAATTTCGGGGATTCAGACCCATACTTATTATGACACCTAACATTGCATCTATGTCAATTATATAACAATGCTTCTATTTGTTGTACCGTGAATTAGGTGAATCTCTACTGCCCCCTTTTTTCATATCACCATATAATCTATTTTCTCTACTTATATAATCTAACATTTCATAGCCAAAAAAGAGCTTAGAATATTCTACAGGAGGTGTATTTACATCAAAATGGCTTAGCAGGATTATAGAAGAGTTCGCTTTTGTATTGAACAAAAAAATTATGTGTTGGTCTGGGATTATTATTATTACTACCCTTTCGGGTTATACGCACTTACGCTAATATGTAATGGTAGGGTGATTGTGAGATGAAATGGAGGACCTACAGTTTAACGTGGAATCTGAACCACGGTGGAGACCTGGCATTCCCCACATTCACAAGATGTCTTGTCAGAGGTGAAGGAAGGGTTTGGTAATCAGATAAATCTTTGCCGGGACCGGGGATTGAACCCCGGCCGCCAGCATAGAAGTCTGACACCTTACCCCTAGACCTCCAGGTCACCGTCTGGGACTATTGTTGCTCACGTATGTATAGCTGGTGTCTGTGGGATTGGTAGTTGTGATGTAACTGTCCAGGTACTTGAATCCTCCCCCTCCAAGGGTTAGCCATCTTCAAGATCAACACTGTCATTTTCATCACTTGTAAGAACACTAAGATCACTGTAATTTATATTTGACAATAAATTCCGCACTCTTACCGTCTCTTCATCAGATGCCATGTTGTTTACTAACTATGAAAACGATAAGTCACGGTGCTGTCAAAACAATCTGAACATCTAACATAGCTTACGTAGCGCTATGATGTAGTTCCGAGTTCAAACACTATAATATATTTATATTTCAGATGCCTGTTGCCATTTAAAAATATTCTAGAACTTAAAGAAAAATATGAGTGATTGCTGAATATTCCGTTAATGACACGTATACGATAGTTATCCACGGCGGAATATATCGTAAATGACACTTGGAACAAATTTTGACTGGCGGAATATTCCGTATTCGACACGGAAAAGGTTAAAAATTAGCTGTCCGTGTTTACTAACGTGTGCACCAAAAAGCAGGAATTTTAAAATTTTGAATGGATTTTGTTGTAATTAATTAAAAACTATCTATGAAGCTAAGCAATAATTGAACTACATAAACTCTCCCAGGATAAGCCTTGTACTTCAACTGGTAGATAATAAAATGTTATTTAATGCATGGTGTCATATTACCCTTACGGGCTGTCAGTTTATTCACACTGATGATATAGGCATAAGAAAAGCACAATTAAAAGGAATGTAACAAAAATTGGGAAGCACCCGAACAACTTCAGTATACACGACTGGGATTCGAGCCCCTACCTTTACAATACAATCTATTGAGTGAGTGACGCCTAACATCAATGGTATTATACTTGGGATACATAAATACATCTTTGAGGTTAAGTAAAATTTAAAAAAATAAATACACATTGGCCTATACTTATAGTATTCAACCCAAAGGTTGGCTGGCTCCTCAACATTTCCACCATCATCTGAAAAGCCTAGGCAGCACTGAAGAGGCGAACCAGGGAAATGAGGAGTGAGGTAGTTTTTAGTTGCTTTCCTCACTGAGCTCGAAGGTACTATTGCACAACAGTCTGCCAAGCCCACCATTGACCGTACAAGTGACATATTCACCCCATGCATTACACAGACTGGCTGTATATTGGAATGTTATTACTAGTGTACCGTAACTACAAACATCTTTGCCACATAACCTCCGCCACCTATAAAAGTGCAGTTACACTTACCCCGTTTAAACCGGGAACCCAGCGTCGCTCATGGATCCTCCAAGTACATCAACACTCTGCTCACGTCAAACAAGAAAAACAAGACTGTTTCCTTGGAAGGTTACTTATTTCGGCAGACTTTCCCCGAGTAGCGGACGCTGCACAGGCGCTAAAACTTGGGGAAAGAAGCGCTCTTGGCGATCATGTGGTTTTCCCTATCCCCCGTATTATCTCCCTCTTGACGTTGTGCGCAAGCGTCTAATGAGGAAAACTCACGCTAGCTTGCTGATGGTGACATCATTGAACTGGTTTATCCACCCTCCCATATTTTCCGCACACTGCAAAACTGAATATAATCGCGTATTCGGCAAGGTGGTGTCACTCATTGATGTATATCCCGATGTATATTGTTGCTATTGAGCATAGCCCGCAATCTAACAACATAATATTGTCAACATTTGGACTAAAAAAATAAAATTGCCTCTAGTCCAATGTCTTCTTCTATTCGGTTACTACGCCTTTACATCAAGCATACTCTTAAACTTCCTTTAACGTGTATAATTAAATATTTCATTTGTTTGATAGTTAGACATCTAAGTTCAGGTACTTGGGCTTTTGCATATTTGAGTATGGATCAAATAAAGGTCCCTGGTGATCCACTTTATTATTGCTCTTGGTATTGCAACACCTTCTCTACAGAAAAGGGTTGACTGGTATCGTTTATACCTCAGACACTTTCATAATTATTGTCAGAGCCATAAGTGAGGATGAAACAAATAAATTTAATTAATAACGTTCTCTAGCCCATGCTATAAGATATTGTAAACCATATATCAGAGGTTTAATTTGTTCTATTTATTCTATGTGTAGGTAATATAATATGTACAATCTGCATTAAGCACCAACAACTTTGCAGAGTACAAAGTTGAAGAGAATATTATATACATGGGGATATGTGAAAACAAATGGTTGAATAACACTGCCTTATACTATGCAAACAACGATGTTGATTTTTGCTTTATAACGAAAGCGGCATTTCTATGGTTTGGATCTCACTTCTATTGGTCTCCTAATCAATCAATAGCCTCTAAACCATCGGGAAGTGTGCATAATTTTAGACTGTCCCGGTTAATATGCCAGGCCCGTCCAGACTGGTTTGATTTATTTTATATATTCATAAGGCATAAGCGCCCATAACGGTTTAAATAAAATACAAATTATCTGTAGAAAACCCAGTAAGGATTCGAACGGTGACCAGGTGCAGTGCGATTATACCCCACTGTGAGTCTACTTTCACCCTCTTTAGAATTTCAAAATTAGCTTTCTAGCAGCTCAGCAACATGAACGGATAAAAACTCAAGTAAACGTGAATAGAGAATCCAGAATTTATTATATTAAAATAAATGTCTGCCCCTTTCTATTCAAATTTCGTCAATATAAACGGACATATTCAGAACAGTGTCTGAACGAATATATTAAATCTGCTCATTTCATTAAAACAGCTGTTTAGAACTTGTTTTAAGTGAAAAAGTGTGGAATTGAGTAACGGAGGGTTGGGGAGGCGTTGTGGAGGGACCTGTGGTAGGTTTGATGTTTTAATTAACTCAATAATGAAAGGAGATACTAATTAATTTCTCTTTGAAGAAGGGAACGCGTGCTCGAGTAGTGAGGATATCAAAGCATTCCCTATTTTTAGGACCTAAGGCTCATTAAATGGAATAAAAAGGGGG
>CABFVX010002971.1:73806-88243 GCA_902151425.1 Timema shepardi | reverse complement strand
CCGCCGATATTAAGATTCCCCCCCCCCCCCATGACTAAATCAAAATTCTCCCCCCTTTATTTGTATCGGTGGCCGTACAGTCTAAGGCGTCATTCTTGTAATAAATAGACTGGATTACCGGTGATGTTGAAATTCTGGCCGGGTGTACTTTGGGTGGCTTATTCTTAACGGTTTTCTACCCTTGCCACTCAAATGCAGCTACATTTCGTCTAAATTATGTCTTACTAATTTATACCCCATTTGTGTAGTTGAATGCGGATAAGCTCGATGGGTGGTAAGATTCGTTGCATGCATAACCTGTTAATTTATATCTCCCTCGCTTTGGTAGGTGGTTGGTCTAAGTCGTCACTCTTTCGATAGACTGGACTGACGATGACTGGGGGATACGGGACTTGACTCCGGTTCAGGCGTACTGAGTTTTTTCCCTAAATTGTTTTCCTCTCTTTCCCCGCGTGAATGTGGGTACATTTATTCTAAATTCAACCTTGCATATCCACAACACAATAGTATAATTAGTTCATATATACGTATAAACCGTAAAATTAATGAGACACGATTACAAAAAGATAAATCTGCTTCTGTACGGTTCTGGTTCGCACTTGATGTCTGTTGTAGCCCATTAGTGGAAAAATTAGCCAGCTATAACGGAATAGATGACAATTGCGTACACCCAAGAAATAGCGACTTTTGCGTACAGTTGTTTATTTTTCTACCTGAGTTGGCCGTTGGCTATTTTTGCTAAAATATAGGGAGTGGCAATTTGCTTACAAGTCTCTGGCCTGACCCCAGGTATGCGTGGGAAGGAAGGGAGTAGTGTTTGTCAAATCTGCCACCCCTACAAATCACCCCCTCACCACTCCTCACCCCTTGCGATCGCCTTATCCAGGCAACTGGCAGGGTGCAGTCTTTTACAAGTGTTGCTATGTTTTTTGTTATTTTTTATGGTTAGTGTTGAAAATTGAAATCATTTCTATAGAAAAGGGGAAACCATTTACTATCTACGAAAGCTACGCTAACCTGAACTAACCTAACATAACCTACCCTAAGCTAACCTAAACTAACCTAAACTAACCTAAGCTAACCTAACCTCCTTTCTATCCAGGGTGTCCGCAATTATTACTCGAAAGCTGACCCCTACCTGGGTCGTCCACCTACTCGACCCTTCGGGCGCAAATGTGGTGGTACACAATTGTCACTGTACGCAATCGTCGGGACAGCGTTCCACTAGTGTACTAATCGTACATTCTTTCCGCGGAGGTTATTTTCATAGTGATGTGTGTATGAGGGTGTAGAACCAGTAGAAACATTTAAAACTAACTTAAGCCTAACCAAGCAAACCCTGGTGACCGTTGGGGTAATTCCTCTTTCGGGAGAAATACCTTAGATACCAGCTGGGAATCGAACCCTGGACCCCTTGGCCTGTAGCCCGGTTCACTGGCCACTACACCACGGGGTTGGTTATCAATTAAGATAATTTCTAATAACGTATGAATGGTACATCGTGTACATCTGGTAGAGCTTCCATCAACGTGCATTCTAGGGTCACGTCTAGAAATAAGCTTTTCATGAAAAGTTCACATTTTACCGTATTCTTTCAATATAAAACTAATAATATAAGGCCGATTCACAGTCAAAGGACCAGTTAAGATACATTCTCGCATACTTACTTACTTACTAACTTACTTTATAGCATCAGTAACTTGAAAGTTTATTGTCGAACTCACAAAAGTACACTATCCATCCCTATCGAACTAGTTCCATCCAGCCTGCCTTACTCCACACTAGGCCTATATTGAGCTAGTTCTATCCAGTCTACCCCACTACATCCTAGGCCTGTATTGAGCTAGGTCTATCCAGTATACCTAATTACACCCTGTCTCTTACAGGTCCATTCTAATGTTATCTTCCCATCTGTGTCTATGTTTTCCCAGTGGTATCTTCCCATTAGGTTTACCAATCAATATCCTGAATACGGTTCTATATTCTTACATTCGCCACCGTAATCTGTGATATCTGAATATCCTAACAATTTTAGTTAAAAAGTGCAGGGTGTGTAACTCATCATATGTACCCTACTCCACTCTCCAGTGTGTTCATACCTTTTCGGACATAATATCTTCCTAAGCACCATTTTTTTGAACACCTTAAATTTATTTTTGCCATGTAAGGTAAGATACCACGTTTTACAACCATAGAAAACAATAATTAAAATCTTTTTTATAAAATACAACCCCTACATTATTATTATTATTATTTATTATGATTGTTAAAAGTGGTATTGGTAGTCCGTTTAAAACTATGTTTATATAATACCTAATATAAAGGGAAGGTATGGGGAGGGCAATTTAGAGGAAGTGCATTCTCATTATTGTGGAGAGAGAATGAGAAATGGTGTATTAGTGCACCCGGCTAAGTTCGAACCTCAACACCCCCCACTCCCCCCATTCACTTGCAACTCTTTAATTTACGAACCTGACGCCTTTGACCACGTGACCGTAATTTCGGGTTCATTGTTATTGGCGATATTAGTAATCATCTCTAGACTCCTATGTTTGTAAATATTAGTATAAATATTTAAATTTTAGGACAGATAATAAAAATCAATATTTTAAGTAGTATTAATAATGTTATTATAAATCGCAGACCGGCCAATACTACTTCCTAGTGCTTATCTGCCTTGATGTTTGTCTTCCCAAATGCTGCCAATTAAAGTGCATGACATTTATTGTAAGTTTTGTTCTCGAATCATGGCAAAGTTTCTTGTAAATAATTTCATACATCCCGGACCTAAAATTTTTAACATTCTTAACTAGATGTAGGCATAGCTTTTGTCCACCCTGCAAGGTAGCAAGCTTACCTTGCATCATTCTTCTATGATGTGGCTTAAAAGATAGGCTCATATTGTAATCCATTAAGGTAGTTCTTTCAGGATAAACGGAGTGTACAATCCATTTTTTATGGAAAGGACCTTTTAAGACGTACCTACTAATTTTTTTGTGAACAAAATTGACAACATTTTACGATTATTATTAGAGTAGTTTTATAGGGATTGATAATATTTATCAGAAGTGACACCTGCAAGTCACGTTCGTTGATGTTTGGGTACGTATATGAAAGGGGCTTAAGTAATTTGTGTTGCTGTCAGATAATGTAGTTTAGGCCGCCGATGGTGGTCTCCCCCCACCCCCCCTATGTAATTTGCACTAGTTTCTCTACCCTCTTTTTCACGCCAATCGGGACGAATTTTCTTTCTCGTCAATATCCCTCAGATTAATAGTAAAAAAATGGGTGTTTTTTTGGGGGGGTTAAATGATAGACACACTTTCGTGGTAACTCCAGATGTAAATAAAAGTGAAAAATACGTCCATATGAGAGTTGAAACAAACCCTAGGCCCCAGTATGCGATATGAACTGTAGCAGACTGCCACATTCTTCCCAGACCAGCTTTCGTGGCGACATCGGATGTGATTAAGATTAAAAGTAATTCGACCACCATAACTAACGCGTCTGGTTTTTCGGAGTGAATAGTATCGCCAGACCACCTCTTTTTGATCAAGAAATCTGAACACTTGAACTGCGTGGAGTCTATGAGTGGTTTTACTTTAGAGATGTACTGGAACGATTAAACAAACAAAAAAAAGTTATTTATTTGTGTGCTTGCCCCCGTTTGTAGTTACTTTGTGTCATGGATCTAAGAAATCATTTTTACAATTCTAGTTTTTAACGACCGTTTTATAATAAAACTAGATATAGATGGCAATTAAACTTTCTTTTGGGGGTATAAAACTATTCATATGATTATTTTAATGAACCCTATTTCAGTATATTTTATTGAGGTTCAATTGATTTCACACTAGAATAAATTTCTTGGATGGTATTTGGATAGCCTTTTTTTTATGACTCATTTTCTAGGAGGATTAGCTGTGCAGAATATTGAGAGTTAAAAAAAACAAAAACAAGTTGGACTATTTTATAAAGTTAAAAGCAGTTTGGAACCCAATCCAGTTCTATTAAATTATAAAAAAAAACGTCCACCTTAAATTTAGATTAACGATTAGCGAATTACTTACAGCTAAAAATAGTTAAAGCTATACAGCTTTACAACTCTCCTTTTTGATTTTAAGACACACACATGCCAAATAAATATAGATCGCATTTTAAGAAACAGATTTCATGAAATAAGTCTACGAACATAAAACCCAGAGAAGCTCCAAATGGTCTGGGAGCAGTGGGGTTATCTGATTGAATATCGACCTAGATAAAAAAAAAAGGTATTTGGAAATATCATGAAGTTAGATAATTTATAGACTTTGATAGGAGGTCTTGATTTTGACCCATTGCTAGTCAAATATTCTCGCCTTCACAAATGTTTTAAAATAAGTTGTAAGGAATTTCTGTTTTAGCATAATATAACGGATATGGTTTTCTTATTTATGTTTAAAAGGTTTATTAATTTTTTAATTCTTAACTTCATTTTAATGCCGAGCAGTATATACAATGTTTAAAGCTCCTTTGTTTACAATTTTTTCTATTTCACATATATTTGCATGTTTAAGGTTTTTTTTAAAAACAATATTACATACGTAAAGCATATTTAAGCAGGTAGTGCACTATTTTGAAATTAAAATAAATTATTGTTTTTATTACTATCATAATAATTAATCCTTCCTATGCTACAAAATAATAATTCTAATTATGTTAATAATAACTAGAGAGAATTAATGATTTGGAAATATATAAATAAATATTTAAAAAAATAATTTGTATATTTGAAATATTTATCCACAATATTTATGAAACTTTAATCAATGCCAGATGTTTTTGAAAATATAGTTATACTTTTAGATCTTAGTTTAACTTTTTAGGACATTTTTCACACTTATAAGGACATATTTCTCGTTCAAATAAAATGTACATCAACATCCGAGTCTTGCATAATAACTGGTTTGGTTTGTGTTTATTTCTGTAATTTGGTCTAATTCAGATTTGTATACCCATCACCTGAAAGGTCATAAGCCGTTAAAAAAAAGTTAAGTGGTCCTTTTGCGCCATTGATACATCTTAATATGTTAATTATTTTTTGAAGATTTGTAATATGATAAAATGTCCAGTTCAATTTTCATAGGAAAAACCTTATTTGACAGCTTTACAAGCTACTAAATCTACTTTCATGTATTGAACGTTAAATCATGTGATCTGCAGTTGTCATATTTGAAAGATATTGGGGGNAAGCCGAATCAAAGTTCGAATGTTTTTTGTTAGTTGTTTTATTCTTGAAAAAATATTATATTGTGGTTATTTTACTATTTATATAACTTAATGCTCTAAAATTACTTGGATTTTTTTTTGGTCGTACAGTAATTGTTTGTGATATTTTGTTTTATTCTGATTGATAAAGTTACCATCTAAACTTAAAATCCAATTACTTGGGATCTTTTCCATATGAATATCGATTGGAAATGAATATAATAACTCAGAATGGCAAAAAATTTACCATAAATTGATTATGTTAGTTGTCATTTTTTTATTGATGAAGTTTCGTAACTGTCGAAACCAAAATTGTTTTCGAAGCGAAGTCGAAGCTGATATTGGTTCTGAAGCCAAGTCGAAGTTTCGAAAATTCGCACACCCATGGATATAAAACTAATTAACCAAAATAACAGCATCAGTGTTGAACGCAATAAACAAGATTGTATTTTTTAAAAGGTTCCTTTAAAAGTGATTAAAACTGTATTGTATCAACCACTGACTGAACTGCTTACAATTCCTCTCTAGGGGGGAACCTTTCGCGCTCTTGTTGGGAAGAAACGAAACAAGGAAAGAAAAAAATCCTCACAGAATCAACACGAAGAGATTGCATTACATTCGTAAGGGTCAGATAAAAAAAAAGAATAATACTAATAAAAAGTAGACTATCGTATTATTCGTCTACTCCCAACATTTTCGTTATAATAAATGTTCACCTTGGACCCTTGATGTTGTCTCGGCCGGAGTGAGTTATAAGCGGCCCCGGTTGCTTGTTAATAATAATTCCCGTATCGATGATGATGTGGTCTTATAAATCATTGAGCCTGCAGTGTTGAGGTAGGCGGGCCCCCAAGCGGATGCGTGTGAGCGAGCCTGGTGACCACCCAGCGTTACTAAACTAAGGAACAACTCGTGCAGTTTTCTAAAAAAATATAGATTAAGATTTTTGTCTAAACAATTCTCAAGGCTATCGGCATCATTAAAGAGTAACTTCACCGGATTCCCCCGGCTCACTCATTATAAACGTCAAGCTCATCTAATTTGGTTTTGCCGGTGACGTGGTGGTCAGGGTTCGACTCCCAGCCTGATATACCGAGGGTGTTTCTCTCCCTCTCTCTGAAGGGTCTCCAACTCTCACTCCAAGCAAATTCGCACAAATTTCCTTTAAATTATAGTCGCCTTATCCCTATCAAAAAACAAACAAAAAATAAAAGATCCTGTGGTATTAAAAAAATCATTAATTCACAGGAGAAGGGGATATCTCTGCAAGATTTTTTATTGTTCTAATTTTGAAGTACGGACCCCCACCTCCCCTCGACTCAACGCTCTTGCATCTAACCGCCAAGGGCTGTAGCGCGTGAAGATCGCCGTGGTCTCTTCCTTACGAACATTCGCGTAGTTACAATTATTTGCCACCTGTGTTTTGATATTCATTGAAATTCTCTTTAATTACAATCTTGTATCGTATACTTGGCAACATAGCAGCCCTCCTGAGTCTCAGGGGGCTGTGGTATCTGGTAGCTCAAGGTATCAATAATTAATTATTAATTATACTTTTATAAAGCCACAAGACTGACTCAATCACTGACATTAATGTTTACCCACTTCCAGATGAGCTAGAAACTTGAAATTTGGCCTGTAACCGGCGGTAAAATTCCAAAAAGTTAAAAATTCTAATTTTTAACCCCCAAAAGAAAATCAAAATGGCGGAGCAACTTTAAAGTCGGTGCGAACCTTTCTTTGGAGGTCTCTTGTGGCTAAACGGTAAGACCTATCAAAAAACGGCTTTGGAATTTCATCAGTTTACATCCACTTGCAAAGAAAACTAACTGGGGGTATGGGGGTGGAGCCCCCAACGAGCAAAGCGAGTCGCTCATGTGTAGCTGACTATTAACGCACGTCTCTCACAGACCCAACCTTAAGATGAAATTGTAAGGGACGTGAGAAAAGGTCAAAAGGTAAGTGTTTTACAGTTTTTATAGCAAAACTTTTTTTTTTGCTAAAATTATGCTACAGCAGAAACATAGTTTAAATTTATTCACATGGTGATACCAACAGTTGAATACCTGTCATGAGAATAGCGGCATTAAATGAACTTTTAAAAGAGAAAAAGTTGTAATTAAATTTCAGGACAATCTTGACAGATATTAAAGAACTGTTGGGGTCACCATGTGAAGAAAATTAAACCCTTATGTTTATTCTGAAGAAACACTGTTTTGGTATAAAAACTGCCGAAACACTGATCTGTTCTTGTGTCCCCGACATCTCCAGCTTTAACTATAAGTGAAGAATGATCATTAGCCCGGACATAATTCTGAATAGCTCATTGGCAGATCATTGGCCTTCAAAATCAAGGCTCCTGGATTCGAGTCCAGTTCCAGGGTGTCATTTTTCAATTAATTTAAATTAATACAAATAGCTTGTTAAGATGATATAATATGTTAAATTATTTGAATACTCTTGGTCCTTCTTTCCTTTATACATCCGGCTCGAAATGCAAGGTATTTGTTCATTTATAATTTATAACGCTATTTTAATAGTTGATTAAATTTTATTTTTTTAAATTTTTGGATGTGTGACGTGGAAGAATGATTTTAGATTACATAAAATTCGAAAGTTCAATTTAAAATAAAAAACCACTTCGAGATAGATTTCCAATAAGAAAATACTTTATTACGATTTACGTCCCTCCTCTCTTTTCCCCACTTCTTCACCTCGTCCAGGTTCCAACAAGGTTCTCGCACCGTGGAGGAAGGGGTGGATCCCTACCTCGCCACACTTGGAGAAATTAAAACTCGTGATGCCATAAATAAGTTTGAAAACAAACAGTACATAAATAACGTGTTACAATAAGAGGCGTGCGCGGCGATGACATGGGGTATAGTCTGGTCAAACTCAACATTTCTCGTGACTTATTAGAAATGGCAGACTTGAGAAGGTGAGGGAACCAAGACAATGGGGAAACGTTACTTAAAGGAAAGATTAGTTCAATGTTTCCTAAACTTTCGCCATCCACGTATCTAAAAAAAAAAAAAAAAGCTAACATGTAAAGTATTAACGGTCGTTCCAGCCTTTGGGTGCTGACATGGAAGAGGTTTCCGGTTCGATTCCCGACTGGTACTGGGGGATTTTTTTTTCTCGAAAGAGGAATAATTCCTATGGTCACCAGGGTTTGGTTGATTAGGCTTAATCTAGGTTAAGATCTTCATTGACCTTGCCCCGTCATATTCGCCATCATTATTCCCTCATCTCATCGAGACATGAAAAGAGCCTCCACGGAAAGGATACGCGATTAGTACATTCGGGCGTCCCCTGGACAACGGTAAATTAGTACCAGCTAATATTTCCGCAAATTGATGTAGCCCAGTCACGCAGTTTACTAACGGGTTCCAAATTTTATCAACTCTTTAGTGGTAAGCTAAACAAAGACGTGACAGATGCAAATAAAGGCTTAGAAAAGTCCATGACGTCAAATCAAAATTTTCATTAATTTGTTTATCGGACTTGTTATTTAAAAAAAATGTTATTAATAATAACTCTCAATGGTACGTCGCGTAACTCCACCTAAATCCTTCGCTTACTCCTGGTGGTACGAGTACCACAGTTTGAAACAAGTTGGTATAGTCAATTTTAAGGCGCCTCCAGCATCACACAATTATAACCAAACAAGTTGTCTTGTAAAATGAAACAATACATTTGAAAAATAAAAGTTTAAAATTCAAAACTTCAATCTTTAAGGCTCTTAAGGCCCATACACACGCTCAAGTGGCCTCTCAGGTTGGTCTAAACAGTCCACGCATGTGCAGGTATACCGTAGTGTCTGTATCCGCAACAGTTGGACCATTCAGGCCACCGTAGATCGCTCGACTGACCGGAGTTGACAGAAATTGGCCTGCGCAAGCGTCGCTAAACCGAACGTGTGTGTAGTAGACTCATTCAGAAAATTCCTTCAATCCGAGCTGTGGAAAGAACATCAAGAAAAGTGATCCGTGTTTAGGAGGATTTATTGAAATTTACAAAGTAAATCCATGTTTATGAAAAACTAAATCAAAGGAATGTAGTGATAACTGGAAGAATAAAAAAAAAATTGACTTATTAGGCCACGTTCGTCTTTTGTTACGTTTTTAACAGTTTTTTCCCTTTAATTATGTTGGCATACGTCACAGCAACTGCACTAAATGATAACAGCTCGAAATTAATTCACCCCGACATTTGAACGGCAACTAAATCTAAACTGAAGAGAATCAGATTATTTTCCTGGAAAACATTCATTTTAACTTCACAGCATTGGACTGTTCTGGCTTGACCATTGTGCTGTTTTTATAATGTTTATATTGTTTTAATTTTTGCCACAACTTAACAATTTTGCTTAAACTTAGTAACTTATACTTTTTAGATTTTCAGGTTTTGATATACAGTGTACTGTACCCGCTCAAATTCTGTTTTTGAAAATTGTTTTGTCTTACATTTGTTTAGTATAATGTGGCGGTTGTTTTAGTAACACGTTCAAACGCCATTACTAGCTGTCAGCGAATATTATTTATAGATATAGTTATTTGAGTATTCTAAGCTATATCTTGACATATTTAATTAGAACGCTTCTTTATTGACATTGAAATAATATTGGTTATCTTAATCTTGTTAGTGGGTGAAATATTTGCAAGTCATTCAGCGCACGTTTCGATTTAGTTGTTGAAAAGTCTATGTTAATATATTCTCATTTGTAAATAAACAAACAAACTAAAATATTTGATTCGCTTATACAAATAATATGGTAAATATCATTTTCATTTTTCATCCATTTGAAATATTTGACTTGCACTTTTTAAACTGACTGATTATATCAGCACAATAATTAAAAACTAACTTATATCTATAACAAACACAACATTCATCCCCCCCGACTGTTAATTCATCATTGTGAAAGGGCAAACTTTCATCTCACTAATGGTACATTTTTCTGCCATGTCAGGAATCGAACGTGGGACCCTTATCTCAGTAAACATACACACTACCGACTGAGTTAAGGTGTAGGCTATTCGCGTATTTACACTAATAGAATGTGAGGAATGCCAGGCCTCCACCGTGGTTCGGATTCCACGTTAAACTGTAGGTCCTTCATTTCATCTCACAATCACCTTACCATTACACATTAGCGTAAGTGCGTATAACCCGAACGGGTAGTAAGACGCGGTGCTAATAATAATAATAATAATAATAATAATAATAATAATAATAATACACTAATAGCGTAAGAGTTGGGACGGTAAGATTTAAAGGTGTGTCCAAATTTGAGTGTAGGAAGCGTATCAACCATTTATATAAAAAAAACTTCAACATATCTACTGGCTTGGTTAATATTTCTTCACCCACCTCGGTGGTATAGTTGGCTAACGCGCTAGGTTTGTGTTGATTCAGACTGCTGAGGACGGGGAGATCAAAGCTCGAATCTCGGTCGGCTGAACTGGGGAGGGGCTTTTCCTAAATGGTTTTTCACTCTCCCTCCACGTAAATGTGGGTTCACTTCTTCTAAATTCAACCTTCCCAATTCCTAGTCCATTAGCGTAATTAGTAATTAAAGTGTATGACCTGAACAGGAAGTAAGTCGCGGTGCTAAATAAAAAAAATAAAAAAATCTTTAAATATGTCGTAAGAAGAAATGACTCATTAAAATAATCACGGACTCTGGAATCGGAGTTGGGGTTGGTAGTAATTTTGGGTGGCGTCGGGGCAGTAAAAATCTGCCGACTGCGACTCCGGCTTCAAAACAAAACTTTTAATATTATAACCATGTATGGTAAGTTTATCATTTTAATTTAATTTTTGAACCAATATTTGTAATTTGGATTGACAAATTTATCAAAATATAAATTTCAAATTTCAAAGAAGCTCCCATAAATTAATCTTTATTGGAGCATTTTACTACAGTAAATTTATTACAAATTGATATATATTAACCATTTATGAAGGAGCTGGAGTCGAAGTCTTTGCGTACCGTCTCCACAATCCTGGTTATAATATTTAAATATGAAAGCCAAGACAATTTGGACAATTTGTACTTATTGATAAGTTGAATCTAATTACTATTCAAAGAACAATGCGTTTTAATCGTTACAAGATTGTTGTTAAAACTGCATGTACCACGCCACAGTCGTAGTTACTAAAGACGGGCCTAATTTCGCATAAATTAGTGTTTCAGAAGTTTTCACTCCTCCCCCCTCTCTACAGCATGACGTGGTTAAATACTTTCACCACTATGGTATTTTGTTTTTAAATTTTGAATATTTTTTTTACCTCGTTTCACCAAATGTTTATGTTATACCTATACCTATACATATACCTATGCTAGTATGATATAAATGATGAAGGTATAATTTAAAGGAAATACATCCGCGTTTGCATAGAGAGAGTGGGAAAACATTAGATAAAATCCACCCTCAGTACACCCGGCCGAGACTCAAACCTAGTACTCCTCGTCACTAGCACGCCATTCTAAATAAGATTGACATTTAGATATTGTGGCCAAAGTTAAATTGGATGGTTGAATTTTAGATAATAAGTTTTGCAGTTTTCTTTAGCTTGTTCCTTATTGCCATGATAAAGTGTGTTTGTAGGTAAAGTACGAAAGGGAGTACAAGCTTAGGCACAATATAGAATAGGGGGAAACCTCGGATCAAAATCACACAGGGAGAAAACAACACATGCATAACGTGGCCACATGGCAAACATCTTGTGCCCATATTGATGGTGGGAATGTAATTTTCCAAAATATAATCGGCAAACGGCAATAGCTTTTTATTATTTGGCCCTAGGTTGGGCTAGAATTGGTTAGGTTAGTCCGATGTCGCCAAGCGATACACGCAGTATTCTGGATGATTTCTCTTTCTCTGGAATTGCCAAGTTTGTTCGTTTATCCAATCAGTAACGGTCCGTTCATGCATCCCGTTGAACAAGCGGTAATCAAGCAATCAATCAAACCTGTTGAGCGGAAGAGACGCTCGCCGGACTAGGACAAGTTACACACGCGGCTTGGGGTCCTGGCGGTCGGACTAAATCGAGAACTATTATACCCTGATTTTGGTAGTGAGAACATCTGGTATTTACTAAAGTTACTAAAACAATTTTAATATATTCATACATTAAGTAATGTTATCTGCAGCTGTCACTTTTGATATATATTTTAAATACCTATAAAAACCGGCTCCGTGGTGTAGTGGTCAGTGTATCTGGGGCTACAAGCCAACGGGTCCCGGGTTCTATTACCAGCTGGTACCTTGAATATTTTCCCCGTAAGGGTAACTATCCCAACGGTCACTAGGGTTTGGTTAGTTAGGCTTAGGTTAAGTTTAAGTATTTATACTGGTTTCACACCCTCATACTCCCTATCACCCTCATCTCATCATCGTGACATGGAAAGAGCCTCCACGGAAAGGATGTACGATCAGTACATTCGGGCGTCCCCTGGACCGTACATTATTACTGGTTAATCTTTCCACCGCTGAGCCACAATTGATTTAGCGCAGACGTCCAATATTATTATTATCTATATAAAAAACACCTAAAATATTGTAAAATGTTATCGATGTTGGTTTCAATTTAATTCTCTAAACTGTTCTCCTAACCAAAATCAGACTAAAGCTTGGGAATTGTTCACAGATAAATAATTACTATCCTCGCGCCTTAGTTCCCGTTTGGTTTTTCGCATACATTAATTACGATAGTAGTCTCAAACCTTGACACATCTGGTAGCGGACCTGTCTACTTAGCTAAGGGTATATGGCTCGATTCCCGGCATTGACGAAAAATGTATCATTAGTGAAATGTGTGTTTCCTCTTTTTTTTACAGTCGTGAGTTACTAACGGCATGGGGCTGTCTGCTGTGTTTGAGATCTGAGTTAGTTTACAAGACGTGTGCGGATAAAATCAGGGTGTTCATAAAGTGCGCGTTACATACCTCAAATAATAATAATTACAGTAATGGAATAAGCATGAGAAGAGTATACTTTATAGGAAATGTACCCACATTTGCGTATAGAAAGGGTAAGAAACCGTTTAGCGGGAATAACTTGATACCTCCGATTGGGAATCGAACCTTGATCTCCACGTCACCGACAATCCGGTCTGACACGAGAGTGACGCGTTAGACCGTGCGGGTTATTGGTAAAGCTAGTTGTGTCTACAGAATGGAGGTATTCATCAGTGGATACGCGTATTAAACGCCATGCTCGTTTAGTCTGGTGTGACGGTGTACGTGGGTGTTGGGTTCCTAATCCCCTTCTGGCGTATTATTATTATTATTTTATTACCATTTAGCACTGCGTCTTATTACACGTTCGGTTTATACGCTTAAGTATTAACCACGCTAATGGGTTACGAATAAGGAAGGTTGCATTTTAGAGAAATTGGGTCCGCATTTGAGTGGAGGGGAGAGTGGAAAACCATTTAGGATAAATCAACCCCATTTCACCCGACCGAGATTCGAGCCTCGATCTCCCCGACCCGGTACAGTTGTCGACTGTCGACGCAGCTGTTCAAAATGGCAGCCTGACTTTCCGTATCAAACCTATACGCTAGCCCTGATACCAAACTTTCCCCACCCCTTACTAGCCATGAAGACTACCCGCATATTCACAAGGGTACGACAGGCGTGAGGAAGGTAGCATTTAGAGGAATACACTTCTCAATACACTCGGCCGGGATTTAAACCACGACCTCTCCGTTGGAGGCAAACTAGATGAGACTGATGCCTTTACCCTTGAGCCCACCATTACAGGCACAGTATAATTACAGGATAAGACGGTGGTGCTATTTTATTTGTGAGCTAATCAGGCCTCTAAATAGCTCATATGTGAAGAGTTTGTTTATTTAATTTTTATTTTATAAATAGCTATGAAATGCATTTGTAAACGTTGATAATATCAGTGATCCAGAAAAGTGCACATGGTCGTAACATTTTGTAATAAAAATGCACGAAAAACGTTATAAAAAAGCGCACAAAATTATGTCTCAAGATTTGTTAGGAAAACGAACATATATTCCATTCACGTTAGGAATTGACTTCTGAAAGGTCCTTTTTCCTACCAATATCCTACTATATAGTAGATTTAGGGTAGGGAAAAAGGCCTTTCAGAAGTCAATTCCTACCGTGAATGAACTTTACGAAGCAAATATATATATATATATATATATA
>CABFVX010002971.1:59680-72233 GCA_902151425.1 Timema shepardi | reverse complement strand
TATCCACTTTCATTGTGGTTCTGCGGTCTGTTTCTACTAAACTATACCTAGAAAAATATCGTTCTGAATCTGCATTTGAAATCGGCAGCCACAACGCTTGCAAACACTTTGTTGCGAAGTCACTGAACATACTGTCTGTCTTCAGCCCTAGCAGCACATTCTCAATTTTTAAACTTTCGATGCCATCACTCTCTTCCATCAAAACTTTCAATTTTTAATTTTCAATATCCCAAAATATTAGCGCGAATGCCGAAAAGCGCGACTAAATCGCGATTATCGCGGACATCATTTAAAATCGCGAATATCGCGCTAAAACGCTGATTTCGCGAATTATCGCGACAATTCTGAGCATATATTTGCAATCAGGGTAACCTGAAATGTGAACATCTGAAAGAAAAAATGCCATATCTAACATTCGCGAATTATCGCGAACTCCACAAACGCAGGGCTCTGTATATATCCTATATCCACCAATCCACCATTTTATTGGACTTATAATTTTATAAGACGTTTTCTAATGTCACTTAGGTGCGTTGGGGATAAGCACTTTGTAGGCCTTTGGTAGAGAGCTGCCTGGTATTAACCTAGTGCGCGCTTTATTTACACTAGAGGTGAAATGATTTTGTCCGCTCTACTTACACAGCAGGATTATGAATATTTTCTACTCTAGTGTGCGTTCTTATAGCAGCCGATAATATTTCGTAAAACATACAATTATTTTAGATTAAGATCTAGATACTCTTGATGTAGTTAATTTTAATCTGTCTTAGTGCAAAACTTTCAAAATCGTTATGATTGGATTATTTTTAAGTGGTAGTATAATTTTCATCATAAGCCTAGGTACTTTTTCTGTAAAAACATCCAGAAAATATAATTAAAAGCTTGATAAACCTGTAAAACAACCTCTAATAAATATATATACAAAATATAATGTGTTGCATAAAATTGTATTTAAAGGTATGAATTATATTTTATGAGCAATATAAAATGCGCACTTAAAGATAAAACTGTCCAAGTTGAATGTAACTAGTTGAATGAGAATTGTGCACATGTAATTTTTTTTTTTCACAAGTGCAAATTATATCTCTCTTGGCTACTCTCCAATCTCTATGTTCAGAGCAAGAACTGACCAAGTACTTAATGTGTGTGTTTTAGAGAAATTATGCTTTATATGTAAAATTACTTTTAAAAGTTTTCTTTTGTAACTCAATCTACTAGTATCTAAACAATTTGTTAAACAACTCAAAACTTATCGAAGAAAATGTTACTCTGTTATTAATTGTGGGAACCATTAATAATTTATACTACACTATTTTTTATTACTATTAAAACAAGACATCCTTATTTTTCTAAATTTGTTGTTTAGTATCCAATTTAATGCGTGGCAGGGAGGCAAAACCATCATTATCGTGATCCTAATTTGGTTTAACACCGTCCACTTGGTCGATTATTGAGTTTACTGTTCCATCTGATGACATGACGCGTACTGTAAAGTTGAGGGTGATATGTAGGTACAAAATATGGGTAAATATTTGTCAGATGGACTGGCACTAGATGGATTGGTGGGAGATTGATGTATTCAGATGAAATGCACCTGGTATGGGCTGTTATAAAAAAAAATGTAACCAGCGTAAAAAAAAGTTGCGCTATTATTCATCTTGATCCTGTCAACGACGGTCAAATAGGACAGAGAGAGACAACATTTATTACGTCAAAAGTGAAACATCCCCTATTAATCAGAACACACACGAGTCAATCAGCCTGGAGGTCGCTTCATCTCCCAACCATCTACCCCGTGATAATTGAAATTAAATAGAAATCTTATGATAAGGCGTGTTCGTTGTTTTATTCAGCTATGAGCCGCATCAACTGAGAGATTTTGAGATAGTTTTGAGGACTTTTGGAAGTGTGATTAGGCTACTGGTTTAAAATAAAAAATAAGAGCTTTGTTATCATTGGTAAAGAAACCTATTCCTGTCAAAACGTGAACAAATATACAAGAATAATAATAAAGGTATAAGATTATTATTATTATTATTATTATTATTATTATTATTAGCACCGCGTCTTACTACCCGTTCGGGTTATACGCACTTACGCTAATGTGTAATGGTAGGGTGATTGTGAGATGAAATGGAGGACCTACAGTTTAACGTGGAATCCGAACCACGGTGGAGGCCTGGCATTCCCCACATTCACAAGATGTATTGTCAGAGGTGAAGGAAGGGTTTGGTAATCAGATAAATCTGTGCCGGGACCTGGGATTGAACCCCGGCCACCAGCACAGAAGTCTGACACCTTACCCCTAGGCCGCCAGGTCACCTTTAAAGGTATAAGAAAATAAAATTAAAACTCTCCGTGTCTTGTTACTTGTCCGGGCTGTTATCATATTTATAGTATTAGGATAGGGATGTGATATCCAAATTTGAGGAGAAATGCACCCGAATTTTCGTGAAGGAAGATTGTAAAAAACAATTTGGTACACTCGGCTTGGATTTTAACATTACTTTCGCCGGAAATCAGACAAGTCGAGACTGACGCTTTTGCACTGCAGTGGGACGAATATTTTTCATTTTTCTAGTATTATTTGAGTTCTCTGTCATTGTTTTATATTAATTTTATTTATTTATTTGAGATATTTAAAATGCACGATTTGAACCGGTTAAATATATCAGAATACGAGAATTACTATAAGCGAGAGCGAAAGGGTCACCAATTTTGCCGGGAAAGGTATATTTTTTACATATATGTCAATATTTTTTTACATGCAACAATTGACATTGGACCGACGGCTTTACTACCCCTCCGAAGGAAGCTGTGTTAAGGATATTTATCGCTTAAGGGTCAACAGATTTTTGCTAGGCGATAACTATACTTAGCAAAAATCTGTTGACCCCGGCTGGGCTTTAACCCATGAACATCGGGTCTTGAGGCGAGCACTTTACCCCAAGACCACCAAAGTCGACATTTATTTGACGTATTATTAAATTATTTATATTAGGTAGTCAGCTTTTGATAATTTGGTTAAATACATTTTAAAAGTGGGCAATGGACATTGTCAGGGCGTCGGAGGGGTTGAATACTTTTTTTTTGAGGCATATTATTGAGGCTTATTATTTTGTTTTATAGCTTTTATAAACTTGTAAAATTAGTCAAGTCATTTATTTATGCTATATATTTTTATAAACATCTACTTAGGAGACCATATTTATAAACACTAACTATGAAGTCACTTACAGTGGTATATATTCGAACTGAAATAACAATACCATAATACGTGTAATATTTTAGCGTGCATTCCATTATCTTGTTATATTTTGGTTATTGGATTTCCTTTATTATAGTTCAGACTGCTGACCAACAGTCACTTGACCTATAGCTGGCCAGCACTAAAACATGAATAACTAATTAAGATTAATAAATTGTATGGTAATTTCTTTACAGACCTTACACTTGTCAAATAATTGTAGGCCCAACGATCAGCTTGTCAAGTTATTGTAGGTCCAACGATCAGCTTGTCAAGTTATTGTAGGCCCAACGATCAGCTTATCAAGTTATTGTAGGCCCTGTGATCAGCTTATCAAGTTATTGTAGGCCCTGTGATCATGCTTGTCAAGTTATTGTAGGCCCTGTGATCAGCTTGTCAAGTTATTGTAGGCCCTGTGATCAGCTTGTCAAGTTATTGTAGGCCCTTTGATCAGCTTGATACACACGTTGATGTTTAACTGAGCATATTGTGTTAACTATAAGTCTATACAAATTATTGACGGGTGCATTAATTTTATTTACCCTCCTCATCCAATATTTTATTAAATTAATTACAACTCATTAATAAAATGTTTTTATTCATTAAATAACAGTCCCGAAGAAAACTATTAAATATTTTGCAATAAATTATTATTATTATTATTATTATTAGCACCGCGTCTTACTACCCGTTCGGGTTATACGCACTTACGCTAATGTGTAATGGTAGGGTGATTGTGAGATGAAATGGAGGACCTACAGTTTAACGTGGAATCCGAACCACGGTGGAGGCCTGGCATTCCCCACATTCACAAGTTTTTTGCAATAAACTTGTAGAAAAATGTTAAATTAATAGCTTTATATAAATAAATAAACATTTGAATCTTCCATTGGCAAACAAAGTTTCAACACGTTTATAGCAGTGTTTAATAAATTTATTTCCTTCAAAGCGTAGGATTTGGTAGAGTGTAATTAATTACATGATTTAGGGAGTAATAATTATTTACTGATAATGAAAAAGTACTGTAGGTTTCAATGTTAAGTATCTAGGCTCAATGTCATTTTTTAAACTTACTTTTACCCAAGATAATTTCACAATTTTAGCTTTGCAATGTTAGGGTGGGATGAAAGAGGAGGCGAGAAATGGCCAGTTCTTTTGCAATTTTTATGGCAAAAGTTTGATTTTTTGCCAAAATTAGTAAAATTTCTCCAGTAAAAATATAGAGTTTAATTTTCTACACATGGTGATATAAACAGTTCCTGAATATCTGTCTTAAGCATGGTGGGATTATCTAACACACTTTTTAAATGAAGAGATAAAGTTGTCATTAAATTCCATAACACCCTTGACAAATGTTCAAGAAATTTTGACGTTACCGTGTGAATAAAATTAAATTATATGTTTGCACTGAAGCAATATTTTATTTATTTTGGCAAAAAAAAAAGTGTTGCCACAAAAACTGCAAAACACTGGCTTTTTCTCGCGTCCCCTTTCTAATTACCTTAACTGTAAGCCTAGTTTTTTTTTAACTTTTTTAGCATCGTGTTTTAGTACCTGTTGAGGTTATAGTCAAGTAGGACTAGTTATACCATCATAAAACAACAACTATTGCAACAATAATTACATCCTTGCCTTAAAGATCTGGTCAATTATTTTAGAACTACATATTCCAGAGTCCTTCTTTTACCTCGCCCCTTATTACCAAACTTAACCCATTTATTCCCCTTTATGTTTTTTTATCTCAAAGTCTTTGTTTTTATTCCCTAGTCTTAAGTATTTCAGTGTTATTTCCTCATTTACTCCTTCTCCGTCTCTCTAAGTATTGCAGTCTTTCTCACTTAGTTTATCTTTCACGTCTTTCTATCAGTATTTCGGTTTATTTCTCTCGGTCTTAATTTTTCTCTCCGTCTTTTTTCCTCTCTTTCTATAATTATTATCTGTTATGAAAAATAGTTTGAGCTTGTTTTGTTTTAAGTTATTGTTTAAGAAATCTTAATTGAATAGAATATAGATACCCGCTTTCCCCTCCCATTAATTCGAAACCTGTGTTTATAAAATCCTAAAGTCAGTAATATACTCAATAAACTATTATTAACTGACTAGGTCTATAATGTACTCTTTGTCTACCCTGACAGGTAGCCGGCTAACCTTGCATCATTCTACCATGGTAGAGCTTATAAGATAGGGTCATAGTGTAATCCCTCAAGGTAAGACTGTTGCTACCTTTCAGGGTAAAGGAATTGTACGTACAGTGAATCTTTATTTTAATAAATATAGATTATCATGGGAATGTTGAAACACTTCAACATTTAGAAGAAATTTATATTATTGAGCTAATCCTCTTAAAATCTTACAGAATCAAAGTAATCGCAAAGCTATATAGGTGTAAAAAAAAAGAATGATTCTTATAAAATGTAAAATAAGAAACGACGGAAGAGAAAATTCAGATTCTATTTTATTTATCTCATTAATAGCATTAACTGCAAGTGAGAAAGTCTGTTACTTAACATCTTTTTAAAATAAGTGGTGTGTTCCAACATTAACCACGTCTTACATGGCCTACTCCAACATTTTATTCCCCACACACTCGTCCATAATTTATATGTGTTTCGTCACTCGATCCATCCTCTCAACACGCTCAAACCAACATAAGAAACAATAATAGAATATTTGTGAATTTGGGACATTTAACTGCAATATTTAAATACTAGGACTTTAGTTACTATAAAAAGCTCATTGAAGAACTAAGCGCGCCGATTCAAACACGTGTCTTACACACCTTAACCCTCTACTTTAAACATTGGGTTGCGTGATGACTGTATCACGCTCATTTTGACTTTATTAGTGTTTCCACTATTTTCTTACTACAAAAATACCTGTGGTTAACAGATGTAAATCCCATTTTTACAGACATTTAAGAGAAAAGTTGATAGATAAATCAATAGACCTGTGAGAGCTAATATCATTGGTGTTTATAATACGATAATTTAATCTTATGTATACTCGTAAATATAAGATTAAATTATCATATATATATATATGATAATTTAATCTTATACTATAATATATATATATATATATATACACATATGATAATTTAATCTTATATGTACGAGTATATATAAGATTAAATTATCGTATTCTAAACACCAATGATATTAGCTCACACTAGTCTATTCATTTATCTATCAACTTTTCTCTTAAATGTCTGAAAAAATGGGATTTTCTTTTGTAAATTCCGGGTATTTTCGTAGTAAGAAAATAGGGGGCAACCCTAATAAAGTAAAAATGACCGTGAATGAACAATAGTAGTGCACTCGTGTATCTAGAGGTGAGTTGTAAAGTTGCTATGCCTTATTTGAACAAGATAAGCCCCAGCCATCCTCCTGAAAAAATCGATCTCATCTGCGTTCTTAACCTCAACACACATGTTGGTCAGAAAATAGGGACCGAGAGAAGGGTGGTTGTTTGCCCTCCCCCACAACACTTGTTGCCGTGGGCGGGGCCAACTTTACCCTACACTAAATAACACCCAACCGCTCAGGTCGCTTCCAATCTTGTTCCGAACACACTGACCAGCTTTTCTTACACAATGCCGGAGTTACACACTACACTGGAAATCATCGCTGAGGAAACTTCATGGCTACTATTGGGAAATAGCTTCGTCAATATCTAGATCTTGTGTGGTCAATATCCCCTAAAATATAAGACAAGTTTTGCAACGACGGCTAGTAGAGGTTGCCAGTGGTTACTTCATACCCCAGCACATCACCTTTTGACATAACTGAGAGCGAGGAGATTTGGCAACGATTAACTGATAGAGAGCGAAGATAAAGCTTTCTTCCATAAGACCTGAAGTTTCCTCAGAAATGCTATTGGATGTAGTTTTTATCTGCAGTAAGAGTCGGCCTCATGAGTAGCGTGCTATATAAGCTGGAGAGCATTCTCTACCGGTTTCACCGAATGGGATTTTCTCAACAAAAAAATGTAGTTTTCCCTATGTCTCTAAAAGAGAGAGAGAAGTCACCCTTCTTCTTACTCTTCCCAACCCTTTCAAATAACAATTGGTTCACTAAGTCCCGTAATGAAATAAATTATATCTTACGTTATCTTTACTAGCAATGGTTTATCAATATCATAACACAGCTTACCATACTCCATATTCTGTGGCAGAGTATTAGACAGCTAGCAGAAGGTGGTTTATTGCAAATATTGGCTGGAAGTATTATTAGAATGGTTTAATAACACTTTTATTTGATTGATAATATAGTATTAATAATAAATACACATTATTTCCGAATTGGTTGAGATTAGTGATCTTCATCCATTGTTTGCAATAAAGAATCTCATGCTAATCTTCGACACATACAGTGCTAGTGTGGTGTTCGGTTTATGTATAGCTCGCTTCGGTGGTCGAAAGGTTTAAAGTAGGCGAATGTGGCCTTACTCATGATTTTATGCAGCCCACGGACTAGAATAATCAAAATATATTATTATTATTATTATCATCATCGAGTCTTACTACTCGTACGGGTTATACGCACTCACGCTAATGCGTAATGGTAGGGTGATTGTGAGATGAAATGGAGGACCTACAGTTTAACGTGGTATCCGAACCACGGTGGAGGCCTGGCATTCCACACGTTCACAAGTTGTGATTAATACACGTCTTGTCAGAGGTAAAGGAAGGGTTTGGAAATCAGATAAATCTGTGCCGGGACCGAGGATTGAACTCCAGACCCCCAGCACATAAGTCAGACACCTTACCCCTAGACCGCCAGGTCACCACCAAGATTTAATGCAACGTTATTCAAATTATTCTCAACGTTGTAAAACTTCACCTTTTCACCAAATTTAGAAAAATATAGCAAGTGAATTTGGTGTGCCCCGTTTTAAGTGTTTTAATCACTTGAGTTCGATTCCCAAAAATGGTGAAATTGACACACCAAATATGAGCAATGTTTGAATGACAGTAAATTAATTTATGAACAGCTTTTTTTTTTACTACCGCGTCTTACTATAAGTTCAGGTTATACGCCTATGTACTAATTAAGCTAATGAGTTAGGGACGAGGAAGGTTAAATTTAGAGGAAGTGAACCCGAATTTTAATAATTATTATTATTTAGCACCGCGTCTTACTACCCGTTCGGGTTATACGCTTTAAGTACTAATTACGCTAATGGATAAGGAAGGAATTGGCAAGGTTGAATTAGAGGAAGGGAACCCGCATTTGCGTGGAGGAAGAGTGGAAAACCATTTAGGAAAAACTACCCCCAGTTCACCCGACCGAGATTCGAACCTCGATCTCGAGATTCGAACCTCGATCTCCCCGTCCTCAGCAGTCGAGCTCAACACGACTAGCGCGTTAGCTAACTACGCCACTGAGGCGGGTAAGCCGCATTTTAACTTGATCACTTAATAAGCTACTTGATAATATTTAATGAAAAGTTATCTATCTAACTGGAACATTATGAGTACAATAGCTATATTTACTGAGTTATTATTACATTAAAGTAATAACAAATAAGTAAAAATAAACAACATAACCTTGTTTTTGATACATAACTAAAAATAAAATAAAGTTATATTTTAAAACGGGCTGGTTCTTGCGTTAATATTTACGACATTTTATATGTATCTTTAAAATAATATATTTTGTCTCGATAAGTTTATTTTTCGTTTATGTTAGTCCATTCTGAAACGTTACTGTCGGGTATGTAGGCTTGTGGGGATTTTTCCGAATGTTATGAAACCGGAGATGTAAAATATTTCTGACTACGTTTAGAACGTGTAACGTGTATCGCAGGCCAACCCGTTCTTCGCCGGAGAATATTTTTATTCTTCGTTTGATTTGAATATCTGTGCTTTCAGATGAGAAGCCGATGTACACATTTGATGGAAACTCTTTTTTTATCTTATGTTTCACACTCGCCTAACATTTTTATTATATTTTTTCCAGGATATAATCGTATAATACAAATTATGTGCTTTTTAAGTTACTATTTTACTGTCGACAGGACATTAATTTTACTCCTCTTACGCTATCATATATTTTTTTAACACTTTACTGTGTTTATTTATATTACATCCAGCAGAATATTTCATCTATACTATGAAGGATAAATCTAAAGATTAAAGAAGAAAAGAATTGTTTTTTTTTCTCCTTTGTAGGGATACAATTTATTTTAAATCACAAGCGTGACTGTCTTGCCAGTGGGCCTACACTGAGAAAGTATGCATGTATAATGCTTTTTTTTCATCTCTATCCTATCGGTAACTACCCTAACTGGGTATGTGTAAGGAAGGTAGAATTTCGAGTAAATATATCCGCGTATTCGTGAAGGGAGGGGTGATGAACCATTTAAGAAACACCACTCTCACAGAACCCGACCGGAACTCGAACCACAACCTCAACGTCACCGGAAAACTGGACTAGATTAGTTTGATGTTTAGTCCGCATGTCCACTCTCATGCGTTTTTACTCATTAAATATATGCCGCGTGTTTTTAAATTGTTAGATATCTCCATCATGCTTAGATATGTTATGCGTATTACATATAATGACATGTGAATATGTGTGTGTCTTAATGGTTTTTTCCTATCTCCTTTCCTAATTTATTTTATTTTATTTTAATATGTCCATAAATACACAATTACGTGGTCAATATGTTTTGATTATTATTATTATTATTATTGTACATTGTACATATATTATAAATTAGTCTTTATCTATCATATAAATAGCACATAAGTATTAAATTAACATTCTTTATTATTATAAGGTTAAGTGTAAGAAAAGGTGCTGGTCTTAACTTCGCCCAAATAAATACGATATTATTATTATTATTATTATTAGAATAAAACTTTGCGACCACAATAGCTGTGTTGTTATTTCATTGATACCTGCCTCGGTGGCGTAGTTAGCTAACGCGCTAGTCGTGTTGAGCTCGACTACCGAGGACGGGGAGATCGAGGTTCGAATCTCGGTCGGGTGAACTGGGGGTGGTTTTTCCTAAATGGTTTTCTTTCCTCTAATTCAACCTTCCTAATTCCTAATCCATTAGCGTGATTAGTACTTAAAGCGTATAACCCGAACGGGTAGTAAGACGCGGCGCTAAATAATAATAATAATAATAATAATAATATTTCATTGATGATGTCAATAAATCGCCCCGCAAACTCTACTAGGGAAAAAATCACTTTCGATTATACAAAATTTAATTTTTTGATTTTAGTTACAAAATTTTCTTTCTTGACCCTTTGAGAAGATGTAGAAAAATAGACGACTGCAGAGCTATTATTATTGCCAAAAAGTTCACTCACTGTATTTTTTCTTACATTTGTCAAAATTTGCATGAAAGAAGAAGGAAAAAAAATCCTTTTAAAACTTAAATACTGTGAGCAATCAATCTGATTAAAGTTAAAATAATAAATTATACTTAAACCTCAGAATGATGCTAATAATGTCTCTAAACTAGTCGTCCACAAATGGTAGCTTACGTATTCTTCTGACCCAAAGATAACAGAAATCATAAATTAAAATCAATTATAACATTTCTTAGATTAATTTATAATTATAATTTATCCCTTTCTATAAATTTTTTTCCTAAATTTAACTTTATCTTCTTGTAACACCATTTCATTTAATTGTTTATGTAGCTTCACTATCAATAATATCAGGATATCCAAATTAATCCTCTAGGATTAACAGCAAATAAAATATAATATTACTATAATGCGTTCTTTACAAATAATCACCACACATTCAATGTAATAAGAGAGTAATAATTTTCATCATGTTTTAATATGTTTGTAACTTAACAAAGGATCTTTAACCTATTTGTACATTTTTTAATGACTTTCCATTCGTAAATTAATGTGTTAATTTTTATGTATATTTGGACTGCTTGTTAACTATTATATAAATATTATTCTTTATTCTAATTAGTCGATTTTAACTTTCATTTGATTGATCTATCCTCATATAAAATAATGATATGCTCCCCTTGCTTATTAAATTTGCTAAAACAATGTTTATAAAGATCTGAAAATTTAGTTTCGTTAGTACCAATAAAGTAAAATGTTATCAATGTTTACCACAATATATATATATATAAAAGCTCTTTTATACTAGGATCTTACTGAAGCTATATTTTCTCACAAGATTCGTGGGACTGATTGTGACACGTTCAGACAATTCCCATAGTGATCAAATTGCTAGATATGCGCAATCAAAGCTATTCTACGTAGGACGAAGTTACGAAATGAACACAAACTAAGTATTAGTACTATTCAACCATATACACGTTCCCAGAATTATTTAATTATAGTTTGGTTAGTAATTCTGATAAGATTTCTAGAAGTCGAGATTAAACCACAATATTAATACTTTATTGAAGGTAGTTTAGCCAAACTGCATTCGATTCTTTATAGGCCTGTTATTATTTCGATGGTATCAATACAGCACGTGTGCCAATCTGTCCCTGAGAAATCAAAATCGTTTTTATCTGAAGCCTAGTGTACATTCTAAATGTGCTACGATTTAAAAAAATATATATTTTCAACTATGACCGTTCTTAACATAACGTCAAAATCCATAGCAAACTTAAATAGTGGACCTGTAATCGGTATTTATATATTAAATACGCATCCTACTTAGACTAAATCGTTAAAATTCCTGATGTTGAACATCTCACTAAAAAAACACAGATCTAATACTAACTTATTTTTTAATTCCTTTACGTCATATTTCAAACGGGAATCATTGTTTTAAAATTAATATAACTTATATTATAGAGAAACAATTACAATTTCCTTACTTGCATTCATTGTATTGTAAAAGTAGGCGTACACTATGGATGGCGTGATCGCTTCTCAACGACTCGGAAAATATCAACCGATTTCAGGATTACCCCATTTTCTTCAATTTTCATACAAAATAATTTAGAAATGAGATGATTCGATACGATACGGACAAGTGTGTGCTAACAACAACAAAAAGTTCTGGTGACCTGGTGGTAAGGTGTAGGACTCCTTTGCTGGGGGTTCGGGGTTCAATCCTAGGTCTCGCACAGATTTACCTGATTATCAAACCCTTCCTTCACCTCTGACAAGTCGTGTATTAATCACAACTTGTGAATGTGAGAAATGCCAGGCCTCCACCGTGGTTCGGATTCCACGTTAAACTGTAGGTCCTTCATTTCATCTCACAATCAGCCTACCATTACACATTAGCGTAAGTGCGTATAACCCGAACGGGTAGTAAGACGCGGTGCTAATAATAATAATAATAATAATAATAATAA
>CABFVX010002971.1:39477-58958 GCA_902151425.1 Timema shepardi | reverse complement strand
CCCCCCCCGCCCTCATATTTCGAGCTGTGATCATGCCATTGCATTAGTTACGGTGTTCAATTAAGTTTTAGAAAATGCACGAAGTATTGACGGTATTTAGGATATATCGCCATGTTTCCAGTCTATAGATCCATCTTTGTTTTACTGATCAGCACTTGAAGTTGTTGAACTATTTTATATCTATTATTTAAAAAAGTTTTGATTCAGTTTCATTGGGAAGAAAACTTTTAGAAGTGAGGGGTTTGTAGTATTTGGGGCCTTATAAGAGAGGAATATGTGGTATGTGGGGCTTTAGAAGTGAAGAGTTTGTAGTATGTGGGGCTTTAGAAGCGAAGAGTTTGTAGTATGTGGGGCTTTAGAAGAGAGGAATATGTGGTATGTGGGGCCTTAGAAGCGAAGAGTTTGTAGTGTGTGGGCCTTTAGAAGCGAAGAGTTTGTAGTATGTGGGGCCTTAGAAGTGAAACGTTTGTATTATGTGGGGCTTTAGAAGCAAGGAGTTTGTAGTATGTGGGGCTTTAGAAGCGAAGATGTTGTATTATGTGGGGCTTTAGAAGCGAGGATGTTGTATTATGTGGGGCTTTAGAAGCGAGGAGTTTGTATTATGCAGGGCTTTAGAAGCAAGGAGTTTGTAGTATGTGGGGCTTTAGAAGCGAAGAGTTTGTAGTATGTGGGGCTTTATAAGCGAAGAGTTTGTAGTATGTGGGGCCTTAGAAGTGAAGCGTTTGTATTATGTGGGGCTTTAGAAGCGAGGAGTTTGTATTATGTAGGACTTTAGAAGCAAGGAGTTTGTAGTATTTGGGTCTTTAGAAGAGAGGAATATGTAGTATGTGGGGCTTTAGAATTGAAGAGTTTGTATTATGTGGGGCTTTAGAAGCGAGGAGTTTGTAGTATGTGGGGCCTTAGAAGTGAAGCGTTTGTATTATGTGGGGCCTTAGAAGTGAGGAGTTTGTATTATGCAGGGCTTTAGAACCAAGGAGTTTGTAGTATTTGAGTCTTTAGAAGAGAGGAATATGTAGTATGTGAGGCTTTAGAATTGAAGAGTTTGTATTATGTGGGGCTTTAGAAGCGAGGAGTTTGTAGTATGTGGGGCTTTAGAATTGAAGAGTTTGTAGTATGTGGGACCTTAAAGCAAGGAGTTTGTATTATGCAGGGCTTTATAAGCAAGGAGTTTGTAGTATTTGGGTCTTTAGAATTGAATAGTTTGTATTATGTGATGCTTTAGAATCGAGAAGTTTGTAGTTTGTGGGTACTTAAAATCGAGGAGTTTATAGCATGTGGGGTTTTATAACGGAGGAGTTTGTAGTATGTGGGGTTTTATAACGGAGGAGTTTGTAGTATGTGGGGTCGAGTTAAACGGTGATTCAAATAAACATTATTTTTGAGTAGCAGTATTTATTTAATTGGCAACATTTAATTAGTGTATTTTGGGTATGCGCCATGTCCGACATATCGTACAATCTTTCACATATATTTTCATGTATTCATACGCACAGCTGTCAAAAAATACACCAGCTGTCAAGATTGATCTCACAACTTTTGTCCGTCAGTAAATGGCTCAACAGCAGGTAAATAAACTATATATCCATAAATAGATCACATAACTGATTATTAATATGAATACACAGGCCAACTTATTAGGATACAGTACTATTTATTAGACTATAGTAAGATTTTGGCAGGAAGAACTTGTTAGAAAATAAAAACATATTCTTTTACGATCAACAATGATAACGTTTCATCATATTAGTATAATTTTATATTTATTGATAACAGTTTTCAGTGCGTCTTAGTACAAGTTCAGGCTAAACGCATGCATTAATTACGCTTGCAGGGTAGGAATAAAGAAGGTAAAGCCTTAGAGGAAATGTGTCCGCATTTGCTTGGAAGAAAAGTGGGGAAACCATTTAAGAAAAACTGCCCTCAGTACGCCCGACCGAGATTCGAACTACATTCTTCCCATCACAGGCAATCTAGTCGAAAACAAATGGAAAGCATTAAACCATACGAGCATGCATTGATAATATATATCAAAAGTAACAGCTGTAGATAACATGACTTGACTTATGAATACATAAAAGTAGATCTAGTAATTTTTATAGTGTCAGATAAGGTTCTTCCTATAATAGTTGTACTGTAGATATCCCATTTAGTAAAAATTGTTTGAGCATCTTATGTCGATAAAAAGCCACACTTAATTTATGCGATATTAAAATATTAATATATACATATTTGAAAGGATAAAAAAATCAGTTAATTTCCCCAATCCTTTGTATTTAATTGTTATATGAGTTGTGCAGTGGTCGCGTAAAGCCAACGTGTCCCGTAGCTGGAAACAAAGGACGTGGCAGTTCGTGCTGGAAGGTGTAGCCGCACCTAACTCCTGCAGTAATCTGTCGACAACATCTGAGCAGAGGGGAGTAGCTAGACCAAACAGTTCTTCCCTTTTATTCAAACATCTTTATCAGATTCGCGTATTCTCACGTTTCCTTTTACTTCAAATTAATTCACATGGTCTACAAACAGAGGGAAAAGAGAAAGAGAGAGATGAGCTGGGTGGAGGTTAAAAGGATATAAAAACAGAGAGAGGAATATATATATAAAGTTTAATCACGAAAAAGATGGGAGGAGACATTAAAGAAAGGGAAAGATCGATAAGTTATTTTAAGCCATTAATCACTTGCCATATCCAACAAGTTCACCTTTTATGTTTGGGAGATCTCGCATCACGGGAGGCTGCATTTAAAACTCTTATAAGAACATCGCTGAGAAGGGGAGTAAAGTTACGAAGGGATGCTTAAGTAAGTTTGATTCTATTTCATATGTTTAAAACTATACGTAATTAGTGTCTACCGATTAAAATTTCCTACGAACCATGATAGAAAAGCTATTCTGTAATCTCTGTCCCGCTTTTCTCTTAATCGACCTTTTCGTCGATTAATCAACCATCAAGAACAAAAGTGCCTTTTCATATCCGCCATTGAAAACTTTATTACTACGTAATTGCTTCATTTGGGAGTTGATTTAAATACTATTCAAATTGTCATATTATTTACGAATAGTTGACCTTGGTAGTCTTGGGGTAAAGTTCTCGCCCCAGGATCCAGATGGGGTTGATGGATTTTCCTCAAGTTATAAAAATCCCTAGCATAACTTCTATCGGAGATGAAGAAAATCCGTCGGTCCCAGGTGGATTGTGATAAGTAAAATAACCCTGGAGGTTATGTGAAAATAACTTTCTCGGCAAAATTGGTAGGAACTTTCGTTCTCGCTCATAGAACTTTTCATGTGCTGTTATTGATATAATCAGTCGGTTCAGAAAGTTCACGTTAAATACCTCAAATAAATAAATAATTTACGAAAAATATATCTTACGACAAATATTTTGCTTCTTTATTGTGAGGCACAGGGCTGGTTACTGCTGAAATCTGATAACAGTAGGCCTAAATATAAATAATACATAATCATCCAAACATGAGTTGAGATTAATTTTAATGGTTTACGTCTTACTGTCTGCTCGGGATCCTTAGAAATTTACATTAACTAACTAACATAAGAACAAAAGATGAGGGGGTTAATTTTATTCAACGTATTTTTCCAAAGAGTTTACAACATCGTTCCCGGAACAGATTTATCTGATTACCAAACCCTTCCTTCACCTCTGACAAGACGTGTATTAATCACAACTCGTGAATGTGTGGAATGCCAGGCCTCCACCGTGGTTCGGATCCCACGTTAAACTGTTAGTCCTCAATTTCATCTCACAATCACCCTACCATTACACATTAGCGTAAGAGCGTATAACCCGAACAGGTAGTAAGATGCGGTGCTGATGATGATAATAATAATAATAATAATAATAATAAATATTATAGGAACCTTTTAAATTAGTTTTTCAAAAGATGTATTCTAATAGAATCAATTGAAAATTCCTAAAACACCAACTGTAAAACTTTTATTGAAACAAATATTACTTCCCTTTTGTGATTTTCTCTTTAAATCTATTTACGATTGTTGGTGATTGATTATCTTTTTGATTTATTTTATATATCTTAGAAATATATTTTGTGGAGAAAATATTTCCATTATATTTTAATAAAACCATTAATATTTGTCACATTATATAAACAAGGTCCTGGTGGTCTTGTTAATAAATAACTCATGTCCATTCGTGCAATTTTAGAAGTATGCTCCTCCAATCTGGTCCCTCCCACACAGTTCATTCCCTTAAGGTGGGTATTTAGGGGAAGCTAGAGAAGTGAAATGTTTTGGAAGTTTTTATGTATAAAAAAATTGGTCAAAATAAACTAAATATTGCTTCATTACAAATGAAGAGTTTGATTTTCTTCACATGATGACCTCAACCTTTCATGAACTTAATTACAATTTTTTCTCTTCATTTAAAAAGTTTCTAATATAATTCTGCTCTGATCATAACATATATTCGAACACTTTTGATATCACCATGTGAAGAAAATCAAGCTCCATGTTTATACTTAAGCTACGGGTATATTTTATTTATTTGAGTCAAAAAGAGTTTTGCTATAAAAACTTGCAAAAACACTGGCCTTTTCTCGCGTTCCCCACATCCCTACTGTAAAAATCCAGTTTTTACCGGCTTGTTTATGGTTTTTAGTCTTGATTAATGGTTCCTAATTTCATGAGTGATCTTCTACCTGCGAAATCGGGTGGTTGTAGTAGGCTATAGCTTTGCTGTCGGCCATACACGGATTTGCCTTCAAACCTCTCTTTGTTTCGGCGTTGCTCGATTTAGCCACGCATTAGATGAGAAAACATATGTTGTCTGATTACGTTGGTGAAAAGTACAGTATGGTTAGTATCTTACCTTATAGTATACAGGTATCCACCAAGATCATCGAACAATAATTGAAGACCTTGCGACAAAAAAAAGGTTCAGCTTCATTTGTTGTTGTTGACATTTTCTGAATTTTTTTAATGGTCGTGAAAAAATAAAAATCGATTGGTGCAGCTAGAATTTAATTCCAAGTTAGGAGGTTATTGATTTTGAGGGGAAAGAGAGGATGTTAAACCTTTAATTTTTTTTATATAAGTAGGGTACATCTCCTGGTGCTGTCTTAAAAATTAAAGAGAAATTCTTAGACACTGTGTGTAAATATCTCTATTCCTCAAATTTTAAAATTACTGTGACATCTTGTTTTTAGAGTTGGTTTTAGTATAATAGTGTTAAAACTATTTGTTTTTGTTTGTAAAAAGGGGCTCAGGTCTAAAATTGAATTAATCTATAGCTGCAAAATTGCTAATTTCATATAAAGATTATTATATTGCCATAAATTATGACTTCAATGTTTTACACAATAAAAAAAGTATTTAGTTCTCTTGTAAAATTGGTAAATGGGGAGCTTAACCCCGCGCCTTTTTGCACGATCTTTAATTCTTCATGTCCCCAGAAAAGTACTCGTATGTCTAATACATAATGATTCGTAGAGGTGCCATATCCTGTCTTAGAAAATATTCGCGGTTTGGATATTAAGTAGAGTAATTTTTTTAGATTGTTTATTTAGATTTTTTTTCTAAATTACGTTAAATGAATCAAGTTAAACAAATAAAGCAATATAATAATAAAAAAAGGCTTGTGTCTCGCATTGGACTACTGTCGAAGAAAAGCTAAAAACTCGTCGTTACTGCTTACATTTGAATGACGATACAGTCTCTTGTTAAATTCGTATTCCGTACGGAAAAGTATAGAGACAGACAAGCGTGACAGAGACCGTTGGCTTTTGGCAAAGGATTGTCTCCCCCGCTCCCAAGGGGAAGGGGGGGTAAAGATCTTGGCTAATGTGGCATCATGTAGATACCCTCCGTTAGGGTTGGGTTATCAGCCAAATCAGGATCTTAGCGACAAACCAACGCTTGGCGGAATAAAATATACCCTTAATTTTCTTATGAATGAACATTGACCATATCTGTCGGTTGATAAAAGCTATTAGATCTACTCTCACGTATTAATACGTCAAGTCACGTGATATGCAGCTGTCACTTTTGAATGTTTACTTTTTTTAAAAGGGTCTTCAAGTGTCCAATGGTAAAAAAATCAAGTTATTCTAGCTCTGATAGTGTACCCCATCTACGGTATGAGTGTAGGTAAGTGATAACATCCACTCTTGTGTATACATTCGCCACACCACATGATCTGCAAGACCATACGTTGAGTTGTTATCACTTTTGGCAAATAATAACTATGTCCACAGGCTTTGGTGGCCGCATGGCTTAAGACGTCACCCTCGCAATAGACTGGACTGCCGATGACGGAGAAATTGGGGTTCGAATCTCAAGTCGAGTGTACTGAAGGTGTTTTCACCTACATTGTTTTCCACTCTTCCTCCACGAAAATTGGGGTTCGTTCACTCTCACTTAAACCTTCCTCATCACCAACATATTAGTCTAATTAGCACATAGTCGTACAAACCGAACATGTATTAAGGTTGACTTTTTAGGTTTTCTAGGTTGAATAGGTTGACATTAGTAACTTTCTTCCAATGTTTGCAATAAAGAACCTTCTGCTAGCTGTCACCTTCTCTCTCTCCGTGGATGAGATATAGCTGGCGTTTGAAGGGAAAATTATTACTAGGCCTATATAGGGTACTTTGTTAAAATATACTGTTGAAAACGGATTTTCATTAGTGTACTATGATACAACTTGATCTTAACTTAGATAGAAATTAACTTTGGTACTGATATAGCTGTTAACTGGGATACTTGTTTCATTCATATTAAATATAGTTGAAAATGACACCAGGACACGTGAATTCAGCCCGATATCTTTGGCTTAGCGTACCAAAGCTCCTGGCTTAATTTCGCGGCAAGGTGTAATTTTTAAACTATATTTTATCTAATTATTTTGAATAGTTTGAAACTCATAACTTAATACAAATAAATACTACTAATTTTAAATTATATATATATACACTCATACACATATTCATACTATCCGTTAGGGTTATACGCATATACACTAATTACGCCAATATGTCAGGGAAGAGCAAGGTTGAATGTAGAGTAAATATACCCTCATTTGCGTGGGGGGAGAGTAGAAACAATCTGGAAAAAATCATTCCCAGTACACCCGACTGGGATTTAAACCCGATCTACTCGTCAACGGCAGTAGAGTCTATTGCGAGAACAAATCCAGGAGGCTTAGACCATTCGGCCACCGAACCGGATTATTTACTTTCATTTAATTAATTCGGATTACTATGTTTCGTTAACCAACCATCAACTATCTTAACTAACCTATTACTATGACTATTATTAATATTGTTGGCTTAGCAACTTAAATATATAATCTTAGGAAACGGGATGAGAAATTAAATTTCTTAACAAATTCACCAGAATTCTCAAGACAGGCTAAGAAACCACGATCCACAGGGCATCCACCCAGGGTTCGAACTTGGGTTTACCAATTAAGACCCGGGAACGCTAACATACACGTAATATGCAGGTAAATTCAATGACGACTGCAAAAAAAAGTTTTTTTTTAAAAAAAATGGCCCTTCCTATCAAAATCTGGCAGTTTTTTCCGCCATCACATCAGCTGGAGACTGCAACGACCTAGGAAACAAGAAACTCTCGTATTATGACTATGATATCGCGAGTGGCGGTGACAATGGCTGCGTTCGTGACTACACGAGAGTCACGTGTCACGATAAAGGGGTGTGAGTGGAGGGGGGGAGGGGCCTCGTTGTGTGACTTCCTCTCAGACCTAGGTATAAGGTGCAGCGGGTGCTTACAAACGATCTAACGGGGAGTTCTTTTAAAGAAACGTATGAGAGGTTTTCAGTGTGAACAAACAAGTAGAATGTAAAAATAGTAGATATTTCATCACACAATATTTTTGCGTTTATTGATATCTATTTCTTTCTTAGGTAATTTGGTAAGTATTGTATATTTTAATTCCTCAATAGTAAAGTCACGTGATCTGCAGCGGTAACCTGTGATCGATATTATAAATAACAATAAAATCAAACTAATAATATACTAAAATGTTATTATCGCTGACCACAGTAGAATATGATTGTATTTCCTAAAATGTCCTTTCCATGAAAATTAGACCGTAAAAGGCTAGCCTCCTTAAAAACAATCTTGTGAGTCTAGAACAACCAAAAATAAAATGTGTCGTGTCAAGATCAAGGAATGTGGTAGGCAAGGACACAGTGGTGGAGATTATAGAGAGAGATAGAGTATGAGAGAGCAAGCTAGACACGGGGAATGTGACTACTCACACGTCGCTGTCGATCTCCGACCATTTCTGCACATTTTGTTGACGCTCCCTCGTTACACTCACGGTGGGATAGACACGTACGTTTGCTGTTCGAGTCACATACAGTAGCCCCGTGGCGTCTTTGGTGCTGACTGACAGTTCACAGCTCACTTCTGACAGTCAACATTTAGGTATATACCTACATTTTGGCTGTCAGAAGTGAGATCTGCTAAACACATGATTTTGCAGATCATATGGTTTGGCGTAGGGATACATAATTTGGTCTGGTAACTTTTCAAAGCCGTCAGCTGTCATTCAGCACTAAATAAGCCATGTGGCCACTGTATATGCGTGTTGCGTGTAGCTACTGGGTGAGCTCAAAAGATCGTCAAAACAAAGGAGTATTTTTTTTGTCTCACCTTCTCATGGATACGGATACGCAAGCTGAGATAGAAAAAAAAACTAATTTTTTTTTGTTTTATTTGTAAATACGATTAGTTTTGTAGGGTTGCTTATATCCTGGAGAATCGGGAAAGTTTGTTTGTGTTTGAAAGAAACCGAGAAAACAGAGGAAATATTGCTAAAGACTAATGGAATATTTGTGAATCTGATACATTAAACTGAAATATTTAAATATAAGTCCTTTCATAGAGGAAAAAGCGAACCCAAGAAGTGAATCAAGTAAGCACGCTAGTCTGACACCTTAGTTCAGGCGGGAGCGTGTCTGTATACTGAGCTAAGGGTCCTGGGTTTGATTCCTGGAATGGCTGAAAAATATAGTTTTCGCAAGGACTCCGCGGAACACAGTTTGAAAAATGGGGTAAGGACTACACGATACCACGAGTAGGTATTAGATAATGTAGTGTGTAGATAAATATCTCCATCTCTCTCAGATCTCTCTACTGAAACATATTCTTCCCACCCATACCCTCTCTCTCTCTCTCTTATTTCATCTAAACAAGACATGCATTGTGGCATCAGGTTGAGCGGGCAGTGAAAGTGACACTTTTGTTTTATCCAAGTGCCTGTCGTTGTTTCAACGAATATAATAATACTCGAAGTGAATCGGATGAGCTAAACCAAACATGCAAGATTAACAACACGCACCAAGAGATTTTAATTTTGACGCAAACGAGGGGCATATAGATTATGGAAGATTCTGTTTTCTGTTGTTGTTTTTTCATTTGTGAAATTTAATGACACTTTTAATGTGTACAGCGATATAACTTCTGGATCATAAGTTGGATTTTATCATTTAACTTATACATTTGACTTGAGAAGATCAGGTGGGCAGACAGGGTGGCAAATGAAGAAGTCCTAAGAGGAGTGAGGGAGAAGAGAACCATTTTGGTTGTGATGATTCAGTGCAAAGCAAACTTGATCGGACACATGCTTAAGGGGGACTGTCTTCTTCTCCATTACGTCATAGAAGGAAAAGTTGAAGGAAAGAGGAGCTTAGGAAGGAGGAGGATTCAAATATTAGATGACTTGAAGGAAATAAGAAAATTCTGGTAGCTGAAGAAGGAGGCATAGGACAGGGCCCATTGGCAGTTTAAGTTCACTGACAAAAGGAATGGACCTGTCGTAAGACAGAACACCTAATAAAAATAACAATTTGACACATATTAGTATTAGCACCGCGTCTTACTACCCGTTCGGGTTATACGCACTTACGCTAATGTGTAATGGTAGGGTGATTGTGAGATGAAATGAAGGACCTACAGTTTAACGTTGGATCCGAACCATGGTGGAGGCCTGGCATTCCCCACATTCACAGGTTGTGATTAATACACGTCTTGTCAGAGGTGAAGGAAGGGTTTGGTAATCAGATAAATCTGTGCCGGGACCGAGGATTGAACTCTGGACCCCAGCTCAGAAGTCCGACACCTTACCCCTAGACCACCAGTTCACCGTCACATATTGAATGTTCTATAATCTATATTATAGTTGTACGTTATATACCTTGAAGTTTTATTATAATTATGTCACTAGAAGAGGGAAGGAAGGTTTTGAGCCGACATTAGGCCTTCTGGTCTAGCTTAGTGCATACCAGTTGATCACGCTGGCGTATAACTAACTCTGCTGATCACTTTGTTATTAATTGTGTCATTTAGGCTAAGAGTTTGGTATATTAACTATTTTTGTTTCTCAGGAAAACTAATACATTGATTTAAATATAAGTCTTACAATTAGCCACATGGAATTTGTCAGTAATCAACAAATGTCTTTTGATATTGTCGACAAAGTTTTAATAAAAAACTAAACATGGAGAAAACGTGTTTTAACTTAAACATAATACATGTGAACATAAAATTGTTACTCTAAACATAGGTATTATAGATGAGTTTCATCTCAAATACATTTTTCCACCAAAAATAACGGTATTGATCAATACAAATAAATTAGTAAAAAGATTTAAATAACCTATGCTATATATGATTGTTTGTTTAAGCTAATTTAATCTGAATCGATGGTTACACAGTCAAAGGCAATGTTTATCAAACTTTTCCCAATAGCGGGCCACTTAATGAGCGTTTCATGCAAATGCCGTACGTACCCGCCTTAATATACTACCTACGTGTCCCCTTGCCGGAGCCGGAAATTATATCAATGTACGTGTTTATCAAGCAGTGAAAGACATCATTTCTACTAAACTTTGTTTCTAATGCACATTTCACATTCATAAATGTGGGACAAAGAATGGTTGTCTTTACAAACTTAGTTTGTCAATCTTGTGCGTCTTAAATCTTTCATATATAATTTATATTTAAACCTATGGTCCCGTCCGCGGACCACTTGACGACACACCGCTGCAGATCACAGTTTGAGAATCTTTGGTTTAGCCAATCGTGATCTATTGAACACTATACTATGACATAAGGCCTACATGAAGGTGGTAGTAGTAAGTTTTTTTAGTATCACAAACTTAGTTTAGGCTAACATATTGTTTGACCCCCCGTCGGTGCTCATACGGTCCAAGACGTCTTTCTCGCAATGTGCTGGATTGCCTGTAATGGAGAGGTTGGGGTTTGAATCTGTGGGTGGATTTATAAAATATTTTTCCACTTTCCTCCCACGTTAATGAGAGTGCATTTCCTATAAATTACACCTTCCTCATCCCTACAACAATAGTGTAACTTTTCGGATAACCCAGGAAGATTGAAAGACGCTCTGCACAAAAGGAGGGACCATTTTAATATTTAAACCTAAACAAGGACTACGGGAAATTTTTACTATCTAAGACCCGCCTCGGAGGCGTAGTTAGCTAACGCGATAGTTTAATGTTGAGCTAGACTGCCGAGGACGGGGAGATCGAGGTTCGAATCTCGCTCGGGAGAACTGGGGTAGTTTTTCCTAAATGGTTTTCCTCTTTTCCTCCGCGCAATTGTGGGCTCACTGACTCTATATTCAACTTTCCCAGTTCCTAAGCCATTAGCGATATTAGTACTTAAGCGTATAACCCAAACGGGTGCCAAGTATACTATCTAAGTTATCCTTTCTGAGGCTTTCTCTCTTTAGAATGATAGTAAGGCCTATGACCTCGCTGTAGTGCGATAATTATTCGTGTATGTATAGCCTATCTCTATTTAAGGGAACACTTTAATATTCAACATTATTCTTATCGGCTTATCTTATGACTCAACCATAGTTAGAAGAATTTTGTTTCAAACAATACAATAAGATACATAATGTATTATTTTCCCCTCAAGCCAACTTATCGAGGGTCTGTAAAACCAGTTTTAAAATAGCCCTAAAACTTATCGTTTTCAATGAGTTATCTTTTAAAGTAGTATTTCTATTTAAAAAAAACTCTCTAAAAGTCTCAATTCTAACAATAACACGTTAAAAAAAAGTTATTTCTAAGGTATTAGGACTAATTTATTCCTCTAAAAAAAGTTTGTTTGGAAAATTAATTTTTAAAATCTACTATTCATTATGAGCGTTTAAAGATTATAAGAGAATGATACCATTGGCTTTTAGGAATTAGAGTTATAATTTTTACGGTTTTTTATCAAATAAAATTGTATTCATAAAAGGGAATGGAAATACTGTAAAACAGAAAGTTCTTGTTTTACTTTTGACATACAATAAGATGATGTTTATTTAGAATACAGCCATCATGTTTCTTTGACGTCCAGAAACACACAGTTATTTTTCTAAATTAATTAATAGTCCACGCGCTTTGGTAACCGCGTGGTCTAACGCGCTACTCTCGCAGCAGACTAGACCGACAATGACGGGGAGATCGAGGTTCGAATGTCAGTTGGACGTACTGAGAGTAGATTTCCAAAATGGTGTTCCACGAAAATGCGGGTACACTTCCTCAAAATATAACCTTTCTTGTCCATAAAACCATTAACGTCATTAGAACACAAGCGTATAACCCGAACGGTTAGTATGACGTGGTACTTATATTTATTTATAAGTGGTTTTCCTTGTTGCGTCTCCATTTTCAGTTCATATATCACGTATTCATGTGAATAAAATGTTATCTTTCTATCGTCATGTTCAACCGACCCCATCTGCAAATAAATTGGTTTTATATTGAAACCAAGAATTACAACCCCAGCTTCATTTTGTAAATCTATTTGCGTGTTTTGGCATTTCCATAATTATATTAGGTAGGTAGTGGGATTATGGTAAGAAGAACAGTATTTGACAGTAATTACATAATTTACTGCCCTAATGGCCACCTTGTGTCGACGGGCCTATAAACTCCCTATATAAATTACTAAAACTGTGTTCTTTTTTTCATACGTGAAGTTATGTGATCTGCAACTGTCACGTTTGATATATAGTATAAATACTTATAAAATAATACTAATAATAAAGTGAAATGATATCAATGTTGACCGTAAATAAATATATTTGTATTTTATAAAAGGTGCTTCCCGCCAGAATGCTGTTTATAACCAAGTGATAAAATTGGTTCTTTAATTTCATATACTTGCAATTATTATTGAATACATTTATCGTCAGTCAGATGATTGGTTAGTAATGTATTTTGGAATGTGGGGGTGGATATTAAAAAGCACACACACACATATATATGACTGTTCAGAAGTCAAACATTATAGGTGAGTGGTTTCCAACCTGTAGGTCACGGTGCGTTTCAGGTAGGGTCGCAATACAGTTATAGGTTATAGCTTTACTTTACCTTTTTAAGGTGATTATCTATAATAACAAAAGAGAGTATTTGTCCCTGTGTGTGTGTTTGTTTGTTTGTTTGTGTGCGATGCCCAGCCAAATCTACGGCACGCAGAGATCTGAAATTTTCAACATAGGTAGATGGAAGGGGGTCTGATTTCACCTCGAAGCCGGATTTTAAAATTTTAAATTAGATTTTTAATCAAGCTATTAAAGTTACTGTGATGGTTCCTTCCTTTTGTATGCTCAACTCTTTGACAGTTGCTGACTTAGTTAGCTGTTCGAGCTAACGGCGCTGCTAGCATAACTTACAAAATATCCACTGGGATCGTTGATTCTTTTTTACATATTGGTCGCATTTATGTAATAATTATACAAACAATGTATACTAATTAAATTAAGGACGCGATGTTATCGTAACGCTCGTTTGATGTCAGGAATCAAATTCCTACTGGGGGTAATTTTTCCTAAACCTTTTCCTCCTCTTTACACCCAAATAAAGCTACATTTAATCTCAACTGTATCCACCCCACAAGTTAAATTAAATGCGGATATCTAGGACAGGTAGTAAGCTGCACTAAATACGGTAATTTGAAAACTAGGACATGGACGCTTTCATATTATCAAGGATGGTTTCAAAGACAAAAATTGGAGTCAAACCCTGAAAAAAGTTGGAAACCATTTGACCTAAAATAATTTTTCAATTCAATCAATATTTTCGTTGCTAAACATTTGAAGTAAATAATATGTATTTAATTGTATCATATCCGAAATATCATATTTTAAATATAATCTAACACCAATAAAACACTTGTTCAATTCGTTTATTTTCTTGAGATAAATCTCCAGTTTAGAATTTTACAAAAAGCTAATTGAAATACTTAATAGGAACGTCAGTTCTTGATTTAATTTTTTTTATAAAACCTGTCAACATTAATCTTTTGTCACTATTGAAAAAAAAAAGCGAATTTTCAGTATCCAGTTTGGATGTATTTCGTTTCTGATTAAACATACATATTTTGTTATTTAAATTATAACTCAGAACTCATAATACATCTGCCATTTATATCTCTGCATTAAATTTATTTGTAAAATGCTTTTTGTTTTCACAAATAATTACATTTTTAAAATCATGGAAATAACTTGGCGAAACGGGGACGTTAATCCTGAAATATCCAATTTGTGTCGGCATCTGAGTCCTTCTTGCTTCCCTAAAACACATTACAAGATGGCGAACAAATTTCGCGCGATAGTAATAAGAGGTAGCCTTATATTCAACACCTATAAGTCATTATAATATAAATTATAACCATTGCTATTTAGATAAAACCGAACCAAAACAAAATAACGGATATTGTTTTTCGTGTTTACATAAAGACGAGCTGTGCCTGTAAACCCAAGCACACGGAATTCGTTAGATATAGAAGCGCTCCAGTCGCCTTTGTTTCCCATTTCCCCCGCTAGGGGTTCGTTTCCTGCGTGGTCCGGGACGGGAGACAGAGAGAGATTACTTCAGGATTTAGGTTAGAGTTGGCTGCCTTGGTACTCTCTCTCACTCACTCTTCGTATCCCCTCCACTTCATGTGCTGCTTGCCAATGTACATTTGTACGTACGAGATTTCATTTTCGTCTCATGTCCGTTCGCAATCCGCCATCTTGCTTATGGGAATCATGAAGAAGACTCAGGAAATGAATTTTCGGGCGTGGATATAGAACGAGATGACGGGAATAAATAGTGCGAGTGTGTTTGCTAGGTTAGTTCCGCGCCGCTGGGCGCTGATGCGCGTGCGAGGGACTTGTTTTCTTCATCTATTTTTCGCACCCCCTCCACTTCATCTATAACCCTCCGCCACCCTCACCATCGTGTCAGTTATCTCGTATATTTGTCGAAACATTTCCATGTCGTGGAGGGGTAGCATTCATTACTCTTAATGAGCATTTGAGATTGCATTTTAGACTGTCACGACCTCAAAACATTTGATTGTCTTCCATAATGGTGATTGTGTGTCTTTCATTTTCCTTTCACCATACATTTACCTTCCTTTTGACAGCTTTTCCTCTGTCTGGTTTCTAATATTATTTGTATTTATGAACTTACAACTAAAGTTTATGTTTTCATGATGAGCAGCACGTCCGTTTTGAAAACATTAGTTTTATTGTAACAACTGTACACCGCTCTTGTGTTCAGAGTAAAGATGGCGTATTGTACATATGGTTTCTCCCAGAAGCGTATTGACACTATACGGGCCTAGGGGCGGCGCATTTTGGATAGCATTATTTTTATTGAACTATTCTGAAAATTGAAAAATGATACCTGAACACGGGAATCGAACCCGGTCCCGTCCAGGTGTCATTTTTCAATTTTAAGAATATGATATCTTGATGGAAAATTCCTCAATAAAAAGCATAAATAATAGCTTCGCTTATTTGATTCTTATTATTGAATTAGTTCAAACTAAAGTCAGAACGACAATATTTATTTTTAAATAACTGTACTTTGCATTTACTTTGTAACTGACGTCAGTCCTACTTTCTTCATGATGTTAACTCAAGCTACTGTAGGGCATGTACCGGCCAGATTTTCTTTCGTTGAAATCTTTTCTCGAATACTAACTTACGGCCCCCTCCCCCCCAAGACCTCTTTACTCCGAAACCTCCTAAAACCCTTGCATATTATAATTGTGCCTAGGGGCGCAAATTTTTTTAATCGGCCACTGGTTTTTCCCCCCTATATTTAATCTAGATTTCTGGTATAGCTTTCATTTTGAGATTGCGATTTTCTAGGTAATGTTTATTGTTTGTTTCTTATTTTATGAAGTATAAACGTTTTTTTAACTACCTTTTTTTTACCAGGTGACAAAAATGTATGTGCTTTTTCCAAATTTATTAGTATATTTCTGGTCTTTGAATGATTACATTTTTGAACTGAACACCAGGGTTGAGAGTCTTTAAGTTGACATTAGCAAAAATACTGTGTTTATTTTTATATGTTAAGCTACACATCCAAGTTTATCACGTGTCTTCTGCTCGACCAATGGGCAGCCTTTAAACTTGGAGGCCAGATTGCCAAACATAGAATAATCCACTCTTTTACTGTTAGCTTTGGCACTCATATGGCTGTTTGGTTTATTTTTATTAAATTTGCATCCAAGCGTGTACATATACCATAGAATATTAAGATACACGTTTGTTATCTGCTCAATCTTGGGAGCGGACATCCTGTTAGATCTGAGTACAGAATCTTGATTTATATTACCTAAACTGACAAGTATAATTACTATTTCTGTGGACACTCAACTATAATGCTTAACACTTTTCTAGTAATACAGTTTAGGTATGATTTGTTTTAGTAAAAATCTTTTAAATCTTATTTCGAAAAATATTTTTTATCACATTTTTTTTGTGAGTTCCCAGTGAATAAGATAAGTGAAAAATTACTGTTTAGATGAAATAATTTTTGAAGCCTAAGGTTGGATGGTAGGGTACTCAAGTTTAGCCAGTATTTTTTTTCATTTTTTACATTCAAACTATATTTTAATCAAAATAAATAAAATAGGACGTAAATTGATCCAAACAGTTCTTAAATAATTGTCATGCCCTTTATGGAATGTAATGATAAACTTTTTAAATGAAGTTAAAAGTTCTTCTCAAATTGCAGGATCCTCATGACAAATATTCAAGAATGTTTAGATAACAAAATTTTAAAAATTTAACTAAACTTATCTACTGAAGCAATATTTAATTACCCTATTCGGTGGCTGCATGGTCTAGGGCGTCACTCTCGGTTTAGACTAGACTGCCGATGATAAGGATATCAGGGTTTGATTTTTTTTTTCTTAAATAGCTCACTCTTCATCCACGCAATTTTGGGTACACTATCTCTAAATTCAACCTACCTCATCCTTAACATATTAATGTAATTAGTAGGCCTACATATGCGTATAACCTGTTCAATTAGTAAGGTGTGGTGCTAAATATATATGTAATATAATATTTTATTTGTATATTTTATTTCTCATTTTTTTATTAGAAACTGGCGTTCCATTCCATTACACCTTAATGCGATAGGCCTTCTTGAATATGCTTTGTCCAATAATTTTTTCTGCTTACATAAATAAACTACTTTATCTCGTCTTTATTAAATTAAATTTAAAGAAATATCTAAATACTGCTGTTCTGTAACCAATGTTAAATTTCTCCTATAAATTATTTTGTTTTTCTGTTTGGGAGGGAAGGTGTTGGAAAGCGAATAGTGTTTTTTCCCCTACGTATGAAATTTAAATGGACTAAAGGCATTCACTTTGTCAACACTTATTTAATTAAATGACTGCATTATCATATATTTCTTGCTGGCGCTCATTTGAAACTCGCAAGAGACTAGTGACGAAGTCGGCGTTTGAATCCCGGCAGTAGCACAATCTCACACTCACCCTACCATTTTACATTAGCGTAAGTGCGTATAACCCGAATGGGTAGTAAGACGCGGTAGGTGTTTGGCCTGTATGCAAGCACCTATCTGAGTGGGCCATTAGTGTGAATGGAATGGTAGTGGCGTTGGTTTGTTTGCTAAGCACGCTGATTTTTCCTAGTAGTGGCTCAGAAGTGCAATCTGCGGCACTACTGCCGCACTCACATTATTTTTTCGCTACTAAAACTAATACATTCATACTATTACGACACTTTGTAAAATAACACATTTTGTTTTCTTTGAGCTATAAGTTACACTTTGTGTAAACAATATTTTGGTGGGAGTGAACTATTTATGGTGAGTTTCAGATTGAAATATTGTATAATATTGCTAGTTATATAGGTCAATACTTAATACATGACTCGACTTTACATAAATTAACTACCTCCATGTGTTGGGTTAGACTAGTTAGAGATAAGTATAGGTTGGTTAAGAATAGTTTTGAATTCTAACAAATGCCCTAATGTGACAGGAGCTATCAATTAAATTAAGAAGGAACGCGCTAGCATTTACTTAAATAAAAGCATACCCTATTAACACTACCGGGATTATCGGGATTTGAACTGACAAGTTGGTTTAAATTAGCACTATATAGTAGAGTTAGCGCTACCAATAATTAAGTTTAGCTGAACTTATTTTGCTGACGTAGTAGAGGATGCACTTTTTTTTAATCAAGGAAATTTTGAGGGGGACAACCAAACAAATGAAAACAAATTGTTTTATAAAAATGTTATTTGTATCTGTAGTAGTGAATATTTCATAGGTTAGTAAGTATTCAATCGATCGTATTGAAATATTTACACGTTTATATATAGTAAGTTAATAGTTCAGATATATTTTTTAAAAAAATCAAGCAATTGCAGTTAATAGGTTTGGAAAATCTGTTAGTTCTAATTTCATCATTTAAAACATCTTAAATATATATTTTAAAATCGAAACAGAACTGAAACCAGTTTTGTTGAGTTTTTTCCACAGAAAGGTCCTTAATCATGATTCCCCTTAATTATCTCAATACTAAGTGTACCCTCTTGTTGCTTCTTGATAGTCCTGATTTGTGCTAAACCTCTGTTGAACTAGACCCGCCTAGACCAATCCTAGGTTCTCGCCCTTTCATCTACTACCTTGTCTTTTATTGATAGTCCTGACTGGTACCAGACCTCTGTTGAACTAGACCCGCCTAGACCAATCCTAGCTACTCGGTTCCCTCCTTTCTCCTGACAGTAAACGATGTTGTCCATGGGCAAGTGACCACCACGAGCCTGGACACCTTGCACCCTCTCGGACTTCCGAGTATTTTTGTGAGCGCTAGATTGTTGGAGGGGGGTTTGTGGGGGAGGTTAGGAGGTGTTGGACAGAGATAGAGACATGGGCGGGCAGCGAGGGAGGAAGAAGGGAGGGTTGGGTTTCAGGAAATGAAGTGGGCAGTGCGCGAGTCTATACCCGCGATCCATCATCTCAGGGGGGGTTGGGTTCTTTGCTAAAGGGGTTATAGAAGGGTTCGGGCGGGATGAAGTATTCCAACACTTGTGCACAGTGATCGCCTGCCCGGGTTCTGATATTCCTCTTGGCTCGCTCCTGCATCAACAATGAGCTCGGTTACAAGTAAGAGAGAGATAGAAAGTTGGGGGG
>CABFVX010002971.1:15467-39039 GCA_902151425.1 Timema shepardi | reverse complement strand
TTTTTTTTAGATCACCGTATTACTTTACTTGGCGAAAGGTAAAGTGACCCTGCACGAGGATTGGAAAACATAAATGGCTTTTAGGATATGTCATGATAATCTCGGGGTTAAAATTATGTGCTCCTTGGTTGTGTTTCACAAAAATGGATCATACCTTTTTTTAAATTTAGCTCCGCATCTTATTACTTGTTCAGGATATACGCCTATGTGCCAATTATTCTTATGGGTTAGGGATTAGGAAGGTTTAATTTAGAGTGAATACACCCCATTTGCGCGGAGGGAGAGTGGAAACAATTTAGGGGGAAAAAATCTTCAGTGCATCCGACTGGGATCAAACTCCTTTCACCACGTCTTCGGCAGTTTAGTCCAACATGAGACTAGCGCATTGACCCACGCAGCCAACGGAGCCTGTCTCTCTACCTAATGTTTAAAAAAAAGAGTCCTCTAAAATATAAGTGGGTATTTAATAAACGTGTGCAACTGGGCAGATTTCTATTTTTTTTATTGGTATTAAAACAATTGGGGCTTAGTTACCCATTGGAGGTTACGTGGACTGAACACCAAGTTATTAGGCTATAGTCGTGTTTGTCCGTGATGAGTAAATCGAAGTTTAGTTCACAGCTGGGTTTACTAAGGTTTTTTTATGAATGATTTTCTACTCCACGCAAATTCTGGTATATTCTATCTAAATTATGACTTCCTCATACCTATCCCATTAGAATAGTTAAATGTGGATAGACCAGACGAGTAGTAGGCCTAAGATACTATGCAAAACAAAAATAAAATTGTCTAAATAATAAAAGTTTAAACATTTAATCTCAAAACAGCTTTATTGGACGAACGGTCTAAGGCGTCACCCTTGTGTTAGACTGGCCTGCTGAAGACGGGGAGATCGGGGTCCAAATCGTGGTCGTGTCTACGGATGCTGGTTTTTCCTACATGGTTTCCCATTCTCCTTCCACGGGTAGAATACCCCAAATTCTTCCTTCCTCATCCCTACCTCGTTAGAGTAATGATGACATATGCCTATAACCTGAACAGGTAGTAAGACACGCTTATAAAAAAAAAATCTAGACTTAATTTGTATACTCTGGCCAAAATCGTTTGAGAAAGCTTGAAGGGCTTCTTAACATTTATTTGGAAATGTTATGGAAACATAATCTTTAATCAAGTTTATGGTCTGATTAATGACGGTTGGGCGATGACTCTACTTTACATGTATAAATATATTTTTCTTTAAATAACAACATGACGACATCCTGTTTGTTTGTGTCTCTTATCTTTTGAACTAATCGACATTGATCTATACTTATAAAATACATACGCCTCTACTAGAAGTACCACAGTGTAAAAGCTGAATATTGAGATCAAAATACAATTTATTAAATAGGTGTACTCTCCGTTACTCTGAAAGGTAGCCTATATGAATACAATATGGCATGAGCGTAGGTGAACTGGATACTGCTTTGACCTCAGAATACTACCATCTACTCCCCTTCCCAAGGTGGATTGGTAACTGCTACCTTGGAGTACAATTTCTTTCCCAGGGTGGATTGTGAACTGCTACCTTGGAGTACAATTTCCTTCTCAAGGTGGATTGGGAACTGCTACCTTGGAGTACAATTTCTTTCCCAGGGTGGATTGTGAACTGCTACCTTGGAGTACAATTTCCTTCTCAAGGTGGATTGGGAACTGCTACCTTGGAGTACAATTTCCTTCCCAAGGTGGATTGGGAACTGCTACCTTGGAGTACAATTTCCTTCCCAAGGTGGATTAGGAACTGCTACTTTAGAGTACAATTTCCTTCTCAAGGTGGATTGTGAACTGCTACTTTGGATGTACAATTTCCTTCTCAAGGTGGATTGTGAACTGCTACTTTGGAGTACAATTTCCTTCCCAAGGTGGATTGGGAACTGCTACCTTGAAGTACAATTTCCTTCCCAGGGTGGATTTGGAACTGCTACCTTGGAGTACAATTTCCTTCTCAAGGTGGATTGGAAACTGCTACTTTGGAGTACAATTTCCTTCCCAAGGTGGATTGGGAACTGCTACTTTGGAGGACAATTTCCTTCCCAAGGTGGATTGGGAACTGCTACCTTGGAGTACAATTTCCTTCTCAAGGTGGATTGTGAACTGCTACTTTGGAGTACAATTTCCTTCCCAAGGTGGATTGGGAACTGCTACCTTGGAGTACAATTTCTTTCCCAGGGTGGATTGTGAACTGCTACTTTGGAGTGCAATTTCCTTCCCAAGGTGGATTTGGAACTGCTACCTTGGATTACGATTTCCTTCCCAGGGTGGATTAGGCACTTCTACTTTGGAGTACGATTTCCCTCCAAAAATAGATTGGGCAATGCTTTCCTAACGTAACCTATCCTCGCCCTTCCTTCTTCTCACTAAGCATTTTTAACCTTGGACATATTTTAATGGGGAGTCTAATGAATGGCTAGTACTGAATTGTAGTATGGTGGCGATTTATTATATTTATTTCCAATTAATATTTTACTATGAAGTGCCCAATACACTGGCTTACAATTTCTTTTGGTTGAATTGACTATGCCCATTCCAACAATCTTTCACACACAAAATAGTGTTCAATCCACTACCTGCCTTATGGTGCAAATTATAAGTTTTGGTCATAGTGTAATCTGTCAAGGTAAGACTATAAAGTGGAGTATATGTTGTCGCAACCTTTTGGGCTTTATCCACCCCATATATTTTCATGGTATTGTTGCTGGTACTTTCGTTGTAATAGGTCTCATTGATAGGGTGTAGGCTACTGGGGATGGGGTGGGGTGGTGGTTCCTCCATGTTCTCCAACGTTGATACGGGTACATTTGTTCCATACCACTTTTCTCAACTATATTTAAACTAAGGGCTTCGCCCCTCACCCCCGCCTCTTGTGTTAAAAGTAATATTTAACCACGTTGCCTAGTTGGAGATTTCGACGCTACTTTGCGAAGCGGGTTGCATCTTAACTTGACGCACCTAAGCGGTCTAAGCACCATCACACATAAACGCAATTGTACAAAATAGAAAGAAAGGTAAGAAAATGAGAAGTTCACCCTTAGAAGGCTCTTGCATGTGTGCTGATAACCCTGTCCTTCTTCCTCTGACGAGTTTACGCACTCACTTTAATATCTGCTCCTTGAAAACATTGACTTTTAAATTTTACCCTTTTCTTCTTTTCTATTCTAGATAGATATATTCTACCACGGACTTCTTAATTTACATCCTGGCAGGAAGACTCCTGCGGCCATTTTCATGACCAAGAAAAATAGCTTAAGTTGTAGAAGATTTATAAAGAAATTCATTTACAAAAAACTACTCCAAGATCAAAAAAATAATTTTGTGACACTGTAGGATTATTCTTAGAATTATTTAAGAATTAATGGTTTCTGTTCCAACTTTATATCTTTTAAACTCGCTGAGTAATACGTAAGTTCAATAACATGAGAAATACTATATGGATCTGTCATGACGTCACAGGTAGGTAACGTCATTTAAAAAAATAATCTTGTCGCCGATGGGATAAGGGGTGCCCTCCTTTAGTGTCGATTTGTCTCTAAAGACTTGAGATTGATTTCAGATTACAAATTATGGACGTTTATGAATAATATGCTACTGTTTTACTAAAAATAGCGTCAGCAGATTGTATTCTTACGTGCCTAAGCCTACATGCTCTAGGCCAGTGGTTCTCAAACTTTATTTGCTCACAACACAATGTTCTTTGTCGTGAACCCCCGCGGTATTCTGGACGTTCAAGTTGGCAACACGACAGTTGAAATTGGGCACGCGCATGCAATATATACAATTCACTCAGTTGAACAGGAAATGCAACCTGCTTCGGTGGTCACATGGTTCAAGGCAGGGAAGGCAAATCTATGACACGTGTGCTACAGCGTGGCATGCGATCATGATTTGCGTGACACGTTGACATGAAAATAAATAAATATAAAATAAAACTTTTACCAACGTAGTATAATTTTTCGAAGTCAATAATTCTACAACCTTGAAGGTGTTAATTTCATTATTTTTATTTAATTTATTGAAATTAATATTGTCTAACTCACTTTGATAATTTTTATAAATTGTCCTTTTTTAATATTAAGGCGTTATTAAGATATATACAATTTAGTTTGCGTTATTAATTAAATTTCATCATAGGCCTATTCAACAAATTTTGATTTTTAAATACTCATAAATAAAATCCAAACAGGAGGTGACACACTTAGATTAAGAATCAAATAGACAAAGCTATTATTTATGGTCCCGGGTTCGATTCCCGTGTCTAGGTGTCATTTTTTCAATTTTTACACCTAGCTTGGTTCAAAATTCAGATAGTAACATATTGGTCGTAAAAGTTTCGCCATCCCTGGTCCAAGGCGTCACTTTAATGTTCGACTAATTATCCGATAACAGAGAGATTGTGGTTTGAATCCCATTCGGATGTATTGAAGGTAGGTTTTCCTAAATTGTTTTCCACTCTCCTCCCACGCAAATGTAGGTACACTTCCTCTAAATTCAACCTTATTCATACCTAACTCATTAGCGTAGTTGGTGCTTATGCGTATAACCTGAACAGGTATTAAAACGTGGTGCTAAAAACAAAACAGGAAATGCGCATATGTCTGTCCTGTATTCGGCCACGAATTGAACTTTTTTTTTAATTTAATGAGAAACGGTAAGCTTAAATTTCTCATTAATTACTTGACTCTTGTCTGACACCTTGGCTCAGTTGGTAGCATGTCTTAATATCCAGAGTTCAATTCCCGGCATAGTTGAAAAATTTAACATTAATGAAATTGGCATTTTCCCTTTGATAGTGATCAATGGCTGGGAGGATTGGATGATGTGTCTGTTCTATATATAACTAAGTTTTATAAAAAAAAACTCTTTTATTTAAATATAACCTACTTTATAGTATTTATATTGTGGAAAATAAATATTTTAAGGTATTCGAACATTTTTCTCTTAGGCCTTTGTATTAAAAAAAATAATTATTGAGTGAAACTCTTTTTTTATCACCGCGTCTTACCACCCATTCGCGCTGTACGCTGAGTGAAACTTATTATTTTTATCGATTTTTTTAAATAGACAATAACATGACGTCGAAAGTTTCGCGACAAAATTAGTGAATTTCGGGAACCATCGCTCTAGATCTACATTATCTCAACAAAAGTCACCTAATTCAATTACATTGATCTTATTTAACCAAACACTCGAATCGATGGTCACTCGGTCTAATTGTCAACCTCATTTAGTCTGGTTCGCGGGTGATGGAGAGGTCTGGGATCGTATCCTGGCAATGTTTACTGTTTTTTTTTCTGATTTGCTTCCGTTTTCCGCAAATGCGGATACACTTCCTCTCATATCTGACCTTCCTCATCAGTTAAGTTAATATAAACGTGCGTATAACCCGAATGGTAAATAAAACGCGGTAATTTTTTTGGAACCTAGCCCGATTAAACCCAGTTGTATTGTTTCTATGACATATTCTATAGTTAGTGATATTTAATTTCATTCGGAAAATGTTTTCATAGTATGTATTATTATTATTATTATTAGCACCGCGTCTTACTACCCGTTCGGGTTATACGCACTTACGCTAATGTGTAATGGTAGGGTGATTGTGAGATGAAATGGAGGACCTACAGTTTAACGTGGAATCCGAACCACGGTGGAGGCCTGGCATTCCTCACATTCACAAGATGTCTTGTCAGAGGTGAAGGAAGGGTTTGGTAATCAGATAAATCTGTGTCGGGACCGAGGATTGAACCCCGGCCGCCAGCACAAAAGTCTGACACCTTACCCATAGACCACCAGGTCACCTTGTTTTCATAGTATGAATCCACCGAACCACTAATGTATTACGATAAACATGAACTAGAAATAAAAATGTATTAACTCAACAAAAAGGGATACCAAACCGGTATTGTAAACAGCGAAACTCTAATTATGTTTGTTGTCTCTACATTCACCGTGTTTTATTCTTTAACAATAGCTTTGAAACATTGTTTTTTGTTGGTTTTTTTTCCCCCTTGCGCCTGTGCTTAGACTACCCCACTTCGTCTTAATACTCGTCCGCGCTATCTCCATTGAAATAAACTAATATTATAGGGATGAGGATGGTATAATTTAGAATAAAGCTATCCTCATATACGTGGATCTGGGGAATAACTAACATAAAACACCCTTAGTACAGCTGACTGGGATTCGAACTCCCCAACCTCCCTGTCGCCGTCAAACCAAATTATACGAATTTGACGTTTAAACCACGTGATCGCTGTCTTGTTGCGTTCTCTGTAAATCAGTTAATAGAATAACTTTACGATTAACAGTTTACATAAACTATCCAGATTGCAATTAATTCATACTTACTAATGATCATGTTTTATAAAGACAGCAGCCCGTCACATGATACATTGATACATTTGTGTCTGTTTTTGATTTTCGTCTTGATCGAGTGGCATGTTACGTGAATTATCACTCTCTTATCTTTGATTACTAGTGTTATTATAATCAAATTTGAATCACAACACTCGATAGCAAACATGTCCACAAACAATCTCATTTGTTTCCCCTCTTAATTGCGCCAAACTCCCTCCCCCCTATCGTGACGCTTATCATCCATCGCCAATGGTCACATGCGCGAACGGTGTCGCGTATCGATAGTGGTGTCATTATCGACTTGTGACCCTGGTCAAAGCTTGAGTGACGGCCTGTGTAATATCGCGTTGACGATAATATTTACGATGGTGTGGTGGTACACCCCTCGCTAATTGCTCGCAAATCTCGTGCTCTATCACAGCAATCTGGCGGGTTTTGCGATATACTGTCTGTTTCGGTCAATGTCCGTTTATAAATATATGGTTGGGATAGCAGAGGACCTATATGTAACAGCTAGCATGGCTTGAAGCTGTCAAGGTAACTTTTTAACTACGCCTGGAAAAAACACCACTTCGAGAATGTTTATTATTTATTTTATAAGAATAACTAAACTAAAATATGCTAAAGGCTTTCTTCACTTGAAAGAGATCCACTCTTCTATCCTCAAAAAAGTTATGTTGCATAGAAGAAGATCACACTAGTTACTATTATGGCTGCAACAGCATAACTTGTAATCAATAAATTAACCTTGATTTTGGGTAATAGAACCGTGCTGTGGTGTTACGACCTTGTCTGCTGTGCTGTGGAAAGTAACGCTAAGGCGTTAAATCTTAAAGTGTTGCCCAATCCTCTCTGAAAGGTTACTAAATACTCTAGGTGCATCTATCTCACCCTATCGAACATTATGTTCTTTAGACCAAAATTTACTTTTTCACTAAAACGTTTTCTCAACGTATCAATCAATTTTTAAAAGGGCTATACTTTTGGCTTCCTTTATGAAAGTGTATTTGGATTCTAATTTCTTTGTATTTTAATTTGTTTGGCAACTAAAATTAACCTACTGATATGGTATTTTTAAAACCGATATTTATAAAAGAAAAGAGTTCAAACTGGTTGATACGAAGCTTAGTACACTCAGCTCCTTTTAGGTAGGATCTCATTGTTTTTAAGGCTGCCGCCTTAGCCAGCGAAAAAGTATCCATCGATGCCACACGGCTTAAAATATAATGGTCTGTGTAGTTTTCTGGAACTACTTCTCTCTTATATGTAAGATTTTACTAAATTTTGCTCTTCACCTATCACCGCCCTTTCCTATGTCAACAAGAAAGAGGGGGAGGAAAACTACTAGACTTCTTATCCCAAGATAAAAAGTAAAGCTCACTGCTATTTTTCAAATATTTTTAAATGGTCCAATTAATACTGTATTTGCTAAAGGAAGGCTAAATCTAGAGCCCATTTTCATCAAGCTTAGTTTTATAGCTTCGCAAATATGCTTAAAAAGACGTTGAAAATAATAACTTAATGCAACATTTGCACACATTTGTTTTTATTAATAAACCTCAAACTATAGGGTTTAAGGAAAAAATGAGCCATGTTGGAATATTTCGATTTTATCTAGGCGTGAGTCATATTTCAAAAATAACTCATCGTAGAATTAAATATTGCGTTAGAGCTGAACGCCTGAGTGACAATTTCTCGTTTAACGTGGCAGCCCCTAAAGTATTAATTTTTTTTAGACCATATTTTACCTTCCTTGGAGAACAAAAATTTTGACATATTTAAAGCGTTAATGTTTAAGGCTTGAAAAGTTATTACATAGTTTAACTCATACCATTTAATGCTTGGTCTAAGGCGTTAGGCTCGTATTCCACTTGATCATTGTTGATAGGAAAGTTTAAATTCGTATGTCAGCTGGGTGCACTGGGAACTATTTTACATATGTCGTTTACCACTTATTTACCAATCTAATGTGGGTGAACTTTATCTATACTACCTTACTAATATTTACCACTTGTGTTCAACCTGTCTAATGAAAACTCAATTAAAAATATATTTATGCCAACCTAAATATTGCAATTTATAAATCTATCTAAAGTATTGCGTTGAAAATATAATGTGTCTGGAAGAAACTGTGAGTCAAATTGAGTGTTTTTACTTTTTTTGTGTGCAAAATTTCCTTTTCGTTGGAGTAAAATTCCTTCACTAGATACGTACTTTACGTTTAGTTTTTATTTCTACATAATTTAATCTCAATCGTTCTTGATTATTTATCATGACTCATGAGCATACATTTTTTAAATGAATAGAAAAATTCTGTTTTTTTTAAAAGCACCGTGTCTTACTACTACCCATTAGGATTGTACGCTTATGTAATAATTACGGTAAAGTGTTATGGATGAGTAAGGTTGAACTTAGAGGAAGTATACCCACATTAGCTTGGAGAGAGAATGGGAAAACATTTAGGAAAAACCTCAGTGCACTCAACAGGGATCGAACCCCGATATCTCTGTCGTCGGCATTCTAGTCTTTTGCCTTAGACCATGCGGCAACCGAAGTGGGTCAGAAAATGAAATTCAATTATTGCGATGCCTATGACAAATATTAAATTCTGTATAGTTCACTATGTTTAGAAACTTTCCAAACGATTCTATTGAAGCAATATTTTATTAGTTTGTTTTTACAAAAGTTTTTTTTTAAAATTGCGAAAATACGGGCATTACTTACGTTCCTATTTCAACCCTACCTTAAATAATAATTTCAAAATTCGAACTCACCTAACTACTTGTCAGAGTTCAAATAGCCCACGTAAGGTGCGGGTAGGCCTAGATGATTCCAAATTCTACTACAATTTTCATCAACATTTTCACCAAAAACGTTTCATCTGATCCAAATGCTTCTTTTTAAAAACCATATATTTTTGTAAATATAGTTTATTAATTTTTTTATCAATTAAGGTGACATTAATTTATCTTTTATTTCTACTTTCTATTAAAAATAACCCACAAACTACATTACATAAAAAGTTAAGCGTAATTTTTATTCCAAATAAAGATAAATAATGATAGGAGGCTCATTATTCACTTATAAAGCCTACGCTATTTTTAACATATTATAAATATATCTCCAAAAAACTTTTGTTTTACTTACGTTTTTGTTTATTATTTACGCATTACAATCTTCTAATGTGAATAATATTGACCAACATTATAAATAAAATATGTGATTAAAACAACACTAGTAAAACATTAATTACTTTCTTTATGCTTTACCCATCTAAAAAATATTTATTTTTTATTTTCCTTAATTTTTAAAGGTCCACATCTGTGGTATAAAATGTAATTTGTTGAACTTTTTCTCCGCCAACCTTCCTCTTTGTGCGCCTATAAATCACGGTTTATTAAATCTTCATTAAGCCAGCTTTTTAACCAGGCTAATTATTGTTTTGTTCACAAAGACAGTCCCCCCCCCTCCTCTCCCTCCTAGTACAGGAACATTGTAGGGGCATGATATCCCACACTTCCTTGCACGTGTGATGCCATCACGATCAGGTTAATGAGCATCTTAATTAAAACTTAACTCATCAACCACAAAGGAAAATCCGGCTGCGATAGTAGTAATAAAAAAACGTGTACCAAATTAAAAGCGTTGTCATATCCATACTAAAGATGTCAGTTGATTGCTTAACTAACGAGCTTTAAATCACACTCGAGTCTTTTTTTCGGTTCCTCTTATGAGATAAAACTATATTTAAATGACTACAAAATCTAATTGTAATTTTTATTATGAACACTAATATTATTTGGCCCATTTAAGCTTCTAATGGGATGCTTACCTTGTCAATACAACAAATTTATCTTTTCTTACCCACTTCGTTGGACGCGTGGTCTAACGCGCTACTCTCGTAGTAGACTAGACTGCTGATGACAGAGAGCGAGGCTCGAATCTCGATCGGGTGTACTGAAGATGGGTTTTTCAAAATGATGTTACACTTTCCTTCCACTCAAATGCGATTACACTTCCTATAAATATAACCTTCCTAATCCCCCTAAAATCATTAGCGTAATTAATACATAAGCGTATAGCCCGAACGGGTAGTAAGACGCGGTGGTAAAAAAACACATCTACCCTTTGCAGCCCGGTGTAGACTTTTTTTTAATGTTGAGTTTTAAGCCTATATATATTTTTTTATCTTTAAAAATACCAATGCCAGATGTAGTCAAATTGCTACATATTAAAAGAAAATTAAATTATGTTAACAAGCTTTTTTTTGTAAGCTATATATCTAAAAAAATTTTTTAGGATATACCTTAGCTGGAAAGGGTTAATAAATTGAAGTTTGTCTGTCTGTCATGACTATGAGCATTGCACGACAGCTACCGAATGAATGCAGAGGGCCGAAATTTTAAGTTCAGTGGCCCTTAGACCCTCCGTACAAACATGGGCATCTCAAAGCCAGTATTTAATTTTTTTAAGATCTATTGAAAACTGGGTCGGAGGAACCAAAATTGAGTTTTATCTGTTTGTTTCCAAGCAAAGAAAAGCCGCCAACCGGGTAACCAACCAAACAATTCATTGCGTGATTACTCGAGGTACTTCTGCTAGTAGGCTATTTAATATTAATATTGATACATAATGCGCATCGGGGGGCGGTAATGGGTAGATAATGGTTCGAATCACAGGAGCATTGTGGGTGTTTTTCTTAAATGATTTACCATTCTTCTTCCACACTAATGTAGGTACATATCCTATAAGCTCCATATCACTTATTCCTATCACGTTAGCTCATTTTAATACGGATAGCACGGGCCAGTATCAGTTTAGGGATATAGGAAACTCGAGAAAAAAGTAAGTGTTTTTATAATTTTTATATCAATTATTTTGTAATCAAAATAAATCAAATATTTCTCCACTACAAACATATAGTTTAATTTTCTTCCCATGATGACCTCACAAGTTCCTGAATATTTGTCAAGGATATCCTAGAATTTAATGACAATATTTTCTCTTTATTTAAAAAATGTCTCATCTAATGCTCATGACAGATATTCAACAACTGTTGATATCAACATGCGAAGAAAATTAAAAGCTTGGTTTATACTGGAGCAATATTTTATTTATTTTGGCCAAAAAAAATTCTACTATAAAATTGTAAAAAAAACCCCTTCTCTTTTCTCGCGTCCCCTACACTCCTTTTATACAGGCGTTTCGTGTCGCGCGACAAACGACGACTCGATGTCGAGCGACATTGGAGTTTGCTTTTATACTCGCGACACGATGTCGAGCGTCATGAAAAGGGTGGGAGGAAATGAAAAACAGAATCAGGATTGCCATTCTCTTCTTTTCTATCATGATGGATCCATGTGCTATTTATCTCATATTGAAAGAACTTGGTAAAAAATGGCGTAAGAGTATGTCTGTACATACAATAAACATTGCAAGGCATTTTGAAGGAGCGTACTAAAATCCATATCAGAAACTTAGGAATGATGACCGAAAGTTTTTCAATTACTCTAGGATGTCAATTTAAAAGAACACTGTCATCAAACACGACTTTGATGGAAGGAATAGGATTTCCGTCCGAAGAAATGCTGACAATGACATTAAGATAAGTATAGAAAGTAAAGAAAGTAAAGAGTTAAAGTAAAAAAATATGTTTGGTTATAGCAGTCTATTTTCCCCAGCTAATTTCAATGCAAACTTTTTAATAAAACTCTGACGTTAATTATCTTAACTGAAAATAAAACCAACTAACAAATTAAAATAAAGTGCAAGACATGGACGGTAGCTTTAAATTTTAAAATTAATGGTTCGAGTGGCGCACGTTTGTGCACAAGGGCTACTAATTCTTAAAATTTCATATTTCAACATGCGGTAGGTATCGCGCAGTGCTCATGACAGACAAACTCATAATTTTATTAACATGATGTTTATGTATACACTGGGTATCATCTCTGAGGGAACTTCATAGCTACTATTAGGAAACAACTTTGTCACTATCTCATTTCATGTGGTCAATTTCCCCTCAAATGTAAGACAAGTCTCGCAACGCTGATTAGTCGAGGTTGCCAGTAGTTTTTACTTACCCCAGCACACCATCTTCAGATATAACTGAGAGCGAAGAGATTTTGCAGCAGCTAACCGAGAGAGAGAGCGAAGAAAAGCTTTTCTCCATAAAGGTAAGTCCGCACTCAAATACAAAATCGTGCATCTCGTGTCTTTAGACAATGTTCCACGATTGTCAATGGAAAAGGGGGGGCAAAAGGCGTGTTCTGCAATTCCCCATAGACCAAAATCTCAAATCTATGGTCTCCCATCCGAGATGGTAAATTTAAAGTTGCCCAACATTTCGTAGTGTGGATGTGTGATAGACCAAAACCATTAAGTCTCAGTCCAGCTTGGACCGTCTTCACATCGTTGGTTTTTTCGTCAATAATAATAATAATAATTTAATTCCTGTTTTGAAATGTGGTCTACAGAAAAGACTTTGCTTTTAATCGAGGACTTTCATAGTGCAACCATCTGAAGCAATTCTTTGAATTCTGAGGTAAAATTTCTAAAACCTGAAAAACATATTTTAGTTTCAATCTTTATAGAAGATTGATCCCAAATTTAGGGCCATCAGAAAAAGGTTCCGTGTCCACCAAAGTTTTCTTTTGAGTTTTTTTTTTTGTGATCATTTAGTATTATCACCTCACGAGCAGCGATGCCACAGACAGCAAAGTCGTCCATGGTATCGCGGAGACTAAATAAAGGTGCGGACAGCGGACACGTGACAAAGTCGATAGATAGACTGCCTTGAGATTTGTTTGCGATTGTCTATAGAAAAAATCCGCCATCTGTCTATTGACAGTCGCGCGAGTTTGTCTATCAATATGGACAAACGATTAGAGCTGCAGTTCTCTCAGCGATGATATTGGGAGTAGTATTGTTGTACTATGTTATTTATCCACTTTGTAATATAAACCTGTTCGAACAGAAATACTTATTGAAATGAGCCTACGAATAATGCTAGTCACACATGGATCATGGCATCTTAACATAACTTTTAAATATGACAGAATATGAAAAATCCTTAAGTTCAGATGATTTAATGTGTTGGGGGAAAATTCCGACTCAACTTGCCCAGTATGATCATATTCCAGATACTAAGAATATGGCATGAGTATTTCTCACTAAATCAATTACCTTTTCTGTAAGCAAATAAATCAACATAAAAAAGGCCCACAAGTTAGTTATTAAGATATTTCTTGTTGAACAAGTTCATACACGTAGACAAGTTTCAGGCTCCACTATCCGCCCGCCCTCTCCTGTTGCACGCTGGGAGCCCCTCGCCTGACAAAATACTATTCTATTTCAGATAAATATCAGGTCTTTTATTAACTGGTTACTTGTATTATTAATAACAATATAACAACACTTTTGAATCTGGTTGATATCGCACATCTTGCCTGGGTTCAGATTGGTGATGGGAAAATTGAATTTTTTTTATATATATTTTTTTAATCACTGAGGTCTTATGTTGTCTTCCTTCCCTCCCTCTCTCTCTCTTTCTCTTTTAGCTTTCGGTCAAGTCTTCTGATGTAGATGATTGATTTGTGATTTGTCTATTGTTTATTGTTTGAAGATCTCGTCTTTTAAAGGCTTGAGTACAAAACACGATGGATGCGACTGCCCACTTCTAGAGTCGTAGCCGGACCCCTATTCTAAACAATAAACCACAGCTCGCCCTCTTAGTGAAAAAAAACTAAACAAATTAAGAGCGTAAATTTGGTGAATAAGTAGGTGGGTGACTTCTCATTCTGTCTACTTACAGTCAAATCAAGGATAAACAACTTAAAACCAATAGTTATTAGTTGGTTGATGAATCATTAAAAAGTGTACAGCTTAATTTTTTTTCTATTTTATAAATGATACATATTTAATCACCTTTTTCGGTGGTCGCATGGTCTAAGGCGTCACTCTCGCAATAGACTTGACTGCCGATGGCAGGAAGATCGGGGTTCGAATCTCATCTGGGTGTACTGAGGGAGGTTTTTCCTTAATGGTTCTTCACTCTTTCTCCACGAAAATGCGGGTACACCCCCATAAAATTCAACCTTCCTTATCCATATAGCTCATTAGCTTAATTAGTACATATGTGTATAAGCTAAACAGGCAGTGAAACGCGGTGGTAAAGAAAGTTTACAGTTTAATGCAGCTTGTATGGTTTGGTGAATGGTTATGTGGTAGCTTTTTCTAGTTGTCCGATAACCAACTAACTACCTTTGGTACTATCGATTCCCTATAGCCGAGTTTGAAGACATTCTAATCCTGCGGATTCGACCTGAACTGATTGTTAGTCGTATACTGGGAGCTATATCGCTAAACTTCAACCGGGATGGTATTTTTTTTTCTTAGCATCGCGTCTTACTACCCGTTCGGGCTATATGGATGGTTACATACACTATGTATTAGGAAGGTTATATATAGAGAAATTATACCAGCATTTGCGTGGAAGGAGAGTGGAAAACAATTTTTTGCACAAACAACCCTCAGTATATCCAACCGAGATTCGAACCTTGAGCTCCCCGTCATCGACAGTCTAGTCTACTGCTAAGAGTAGCGCGTTAGACCATCCGGCCACTGAAGCAGGTATAATTAATAAGTTTAAATATGTCTACGAACGCCAATCTAGGCGGGGGAGGGGAACGCGAGTTTAAATCCTTATTTTCACAGTTTTTATAAACAAAAAACTATTTTGTTAGATAAACAAATTGTACCTTAGTAGGCCTAAATATTTTTCGAATATTTGTAATTGACATGACAGAATTTGAACAATACTTTTTAATTACCTTAAAAAAGTTGATATTTATACAAAAAACTAATAAATATAGACTTTAATTCTCTTTACCTTCTCGCTCACTTTAAGGTTTATTCGACATGATCATTACTAAACATTTTTGAGTTTATACCATCTTGACAGGGAATTTAGCATATGTGTGGGTGAGGGGGGTAAGAGAGCTATGTTGGAATAATAGCATGTAACATTGTCTCAGCCTATTTCAGCAACACCGGCTAGATAAGGAAGCCGGCGTCCGCTTTGCCTGGGTGTGTCATTAGTTGTAATTATCTGACCCTCTGCCTCTGCTTGGCATAGTTTCTGCTAGTCGGTGCTGTCTGTACATTAAAAACAAGAAATTTATTGAAATAAACACTTCGAATATATATATTTGTAATGATCATTTCGGACACATTCATAAAATGAACGAGTACATAGAGCTACGATTTAAAAAAAAATGTATATATATGTTTTTAATCATATATACATAAAGAACATTATTTATATATAATTAAAAATTGTGTACTTTAACCACGTTTAAACTGCCTTTTATTAAAATATTCTTTAACATATTATAAATATTTCATTCTGCACACCTCATACGAATTTCTAGTTATACTAAATTTCAGCCTCATGAAATGATTACTTTAGCTTAGCGTTAGTACAAGAAAATAATAAAATGGCAAGTTTTAATACTTAAAACTCGTGAACGATAATGATTTGAAATCATTGAATCAATATTTATATTTTATAAATACACTTGTTAATCTTGTGCGATACAATTTTAATTGTGAAATTAACTTAAGAGCCCCCCCTCCCTTCCCCCACGGCTAACGTGCAACTTGTAATACAACACATATTGGTGCGGTAACCTAAAGTCTTCATTAGAACACTTTAGATTTGAGACTATTGAAACATTTCTACCTTATTTAAAAATATACAACATTGAAAAATAATTATTTCTTTTAAATTACATGGTCTGAGACGTATGATTACAATAATTGTAGGCCTCTGTACAATTCAAACAGAAAGCGGTTGAAATGATTTAAAAAGAATAGTTTACTCTTTATCCAACTCTGTCAGTGTACCAAAATCACGCTCGTTTGGTTTGGTTTGTAGCTTAAGAGGAAGTTAGGGTTCGTATTCCGGCCGGTTGTACTGGATATTATTTTTCTTGAACAGTTTCCTCCTCTACCTTCAGGCAAATAAGTTAAGTGAACACTTCCTCTAAATTCTACCTACCCCACTAGTGTAATTACATGCGGATATACCGAGCAGGTAGTAAGTAATACGCAGTAAAAAAAACCTCAATTCTAAGGACTTGTAATTTATCAAGGGTCGCGATGCTCGCAAAGATAAAAAAAATAAGGGCAAACCCCGCAAAAATTTAGAAACCGCTGTACTAATATGATATTTACTCAGCTTCATTGGACACACACAAACACACACACATTAATGCAAACACAAGATATTTGTTTGTTACTATTTCTATTTATTTAGCACTGCGTCTAACCACCTATACAGGCTATGCGCTTATTTACTAATTACGCTAATGAGCTAAGAGTGAGGAAGGTTGGATTTAGAATAAATGTACCCGCATTTGCGCGAAAGGTGAGTGGAAAACTATTCAGGAAAAAACCCTTCAATACACCCGACCGGGGTTTGAACCCCGATCTCCCTTTCATTGAAGGTCTAGTCTATTGCGGGAGTGACGCCTTAGATTATGCGGCCACTCAAGCAGGTGTTTGTTGTATATTCATAGTTTGAATTTCAACCCGTTTATTTGGGCCTTGGGGTCTTTCAACGGTAGCTTTGACCTTATTTTGTAACAGATTGTATTGTAAATGTTTGAATGCGTACCGTACACGAAAGATAAAGCATTTGTTCATGAGATAGAATAATAAGCGGTAGCAAGCCCCTACGTGTTTAATCTTTCATAAATGTTTATAATTCGTTCGCCAAATTGATTGCGGTGTCGAAATTTCCCGTTGAATAACTGATCTAATCTGGCTTGAAACTGTCAGCCGAGCAGATAAATCCTGTGAACTCTCACTCCGTAGTTTAGGGTCTGTTCCATTTGGGGGGGGGCGCTCTCGCCCGACTGTTTATACTAGAGGTAACATGGCTCGAATCACAACTAGTTGGTTGTTTTTGTGGCATATTTCGTGGTCACTAATTTCCCTTACACCTTAGGGCTATGGATACACGAGCGTTTACTCTGAAAGGCCTGGGTCGCGGACATTGCAATGTATGTTGTTTTTATATAAAAAATAAACGCGGCCATTCACATGAACAACGTCAGTAAAATGTAACGACTGCACAACGCTCTTGACGAAAGGGACATCCTGAAACGTGCGTTGAACAACGGCACAGACGTTGTAGCATTTTAGGCGGTGTCAGAACCGGGTACTCACTGTGAAATTAAAACGCGCAACGCATCGTTTACTGCAACCAAATTTAATATTGAGTACGTCACGAGCTACGTTGCTGCAACAGTTTTTTCGTGCGGCTCGCTGTGATCAACACGGTTGTCGGTTTTTCTGCGAATACAAAGCAGTGTTGTCAACTGTACGATCTGGATACTACTTTTGATATAATTTAACCACCTGTACAATCCAATTTTAGGATATTTTATAAAAGTAATATCCTATGACCTTGCTATAAAGTAACAGATTTTACATCAAATCTGTAGGTTTATCGATATAATGTTAGAAAGTAGTATCCTACCAGTAAAAATGCAATCCATTTCAGGTCTATATACTATCGCTAGAGACTAGAGAGTTGGCAACACTGACACAAAGGCGCGCGCAGTGTGTACGTGGAAGTTAATTGACATGGTTCCCTAATGTGGACGTGCCGCGAGCATGGAGGGAACAGAGGAATCTTGCCTTGCTTTAGTTGAACTGTATCACAATGATAAACTGCTACGGGATCCCAAATATTTCAGGGAAAAATAATTAAAAATCTATTCTTGGGAGGACATTGGGAAGGCTATAGGATTAACAAATGAAATAGGCAAGTATAAAATATTAGTTATATTCATAGTGATTTAGTAAGGAGAAATTTAAGTATCAAATGGTTAATTTGTTATCATCTTTCAAAAGAGAAAAGGCAAAAATCAAAGAAAAGTCAAGGAATTGGTAAAGGTAAGCTACACATCGTGCTTTCTAGTATAAATATATTTAGCTTGCATCTAATACTCACTCACAAATTATTTTACCTATTGAATATAGAAATACAAGAACACAGGAAGTGTATTTTAGCTCGTAGTTTGCATTTAATTCACTTTCCTTCATAATAGATCGAGATAAGCCTCGGAAAACAATCAACAATCTAAGTAGTATTTGTTTTTAATACTTTACGAACATTTTTCTTGGCCGTGGTACATTACCCTATTTCATGAAATAGTCTTCCAACCCATCTCGAAATTCTTTAAGGGTTACTGGATAACGCCGGGGCACATTTTTCAAGAAACAAAATAACGTCATCTATTGATCATTTCGCCAGTTTGCTTCATTGAACTGTCCGTTTATTCCAGTATTGAAGGAAGTTGTAGATGTATAAAGTGCATGGGAAGAACCCTATTTTAAGTTATATAAGTGGGCTATTGCTATTACCAAACTTTCTGCTTTATCTGGTTCAATACCATAGTTTTTTTTTCAAAACTGTAAAAATTGACGCCATAGTTCCGAAAACGTTTTCCGCGACCCACCGTGCCCTACTTAGGCGGTAGAGAATATTCTTTCTATCGACCCTTTAGCGTGCGTTTGTCCAAGGTAAGATATTTTAATGATATTTTCAATCAAAGCAAATGTAGAATCGTCAAGTATAAGATAGGGAAATGCTTTTTTTTTGACCCTGCAAAGGTTCCGGAACTGGTAAGTTAGGAGTAAAATACTACAATTTCCCATTATTTCGCAGAGTTCGTTGTTTTTGAACATTCCGCCGTCTGGGGTTCTTCCCTGACAGCCAATGTCCACAAATAAAATATTACAGTTCGCATTCACTACAGCAAACTATACTGAACGTAGTCTTATAGTTGTAAAATTCTGATACATTATTAAAAGTTGCTTCCCATCCATTGCACCCCCGCAATGAGGAAAGTTCCAAAAACGATTAACGTCTCCAGAAAGTTTCTTCCAGTCCTGTGGATCTTTGAGAATCTGAAAACGGATATCACCTAGTTATTTTACATGTTGACATGATTTTGTTGTTATTTTTAGGTAACGTTTGACAACAGGGATGACGAATATCGCACAGTTACTGAAGAAACTGCAGTATCACAACCAATAGAAGTTCCGAAACAAGATAAAACATTAATTATGTTGAAAGAAGCTTTTAGAATTTTGAGGTCTACTTCAAAAAAACTAACAAATAAAAATAATGAAATATAAGGAGGTAGGTACAACGAACATGCAAAAAATGTTGTATAATAATCTATATGCGACGTAATTTTTAAAGCAGATAATGGCTACTTTCGTAATCATGGGTACAATGCTCAACCAACTCATGCCTCCAACCCCCATTCCTCTACTAACTCGTGTAGTCCATCTGTATTAATTCCATCACCAGATATGTCTATAATTCTTGATCAAACAACCCCACCTCTAGCATCTCCGTTTGAACAATCTCCATGCAGTGAGTTGTCTAATTTAGATATCAGTGAATACATTTAATATTTCATTATGTATAAATACACTAACCGATATCTAAGCTAAGTATAAGTGCCTCCTTATCTGTTCGGTGTTGCTGGAATGGGCTGAGACATCGCAACTTGCTATCTTTTCCAAGATAACCCCTGTACCTCAACCTATGTTAAATTCCCTGCTAAAATGTTAGTAAATTCTCATTGTCGAATGACCTTAATGAAGGGGGTCACGCGTGGGCCCCGCTCTGAAGTCAAATTCCATTTTATTGTGGGATTCCTCCACTATTCGTGTCCAGTGAACCCGTCTCTCTAACCTTACAAGATGGATGGCTCTTGTTTTCAGGGGAAAAGAATAGGGTTACATGTGTTGGTGTGTGTGTTTTTTAAAAGCTAGAGCATCGATATTATGTTGTTTGTGTTATATGTGGCAGGAGAAGCAATTTGTGTGCATGCATGAGACGTGGATGGATGTGATGCTGCGCTCCTCCGGCAATATAAGGCTGACATGACGTCCCTAGCGGGCGACCTGAAACACACGCATCTAATCTCAACACGCATTTACCCTGCCCTGCGCGGCTTATGCAAATTACTTTCTACCTCATTCTATCTTCCCCTAGCATTGCCTCGAAATGTTTCTCTCTAATTTTTATACCGGTTAAAAGTAGAACAGTAACTACCGATAAAAAAACCTCTACAAATTACATTATAGACGTCAACTGTTTCCCCCAACAGTTCGCTTTAGCCGATAAAGCTTGGGAGAAAGAGGGGAAGGTGGGGAAGTAGAGGGATTTTTCAGCTTTTGTGGTTTTGTGGATGGGTTGAAGGGAGAGAAGGGGATCGTTCTTATCTTACGGCAACTGCTGCCAGGTTTCGATTTTTGTTTGTGTTGAGTAAAAGGGGGTGGGAAAAAAAATTAGTAAACTTAATGAGTGTTAGAATTTGCATGGTGACGATATCCCGGCTTGCCCGAGGGTTGAAGATAGCGAGTGACTGGTGGCCCCCCACCCCGACACTATTTCCATCCGGCAAGCCATTCGTCCAAAGATACCCCCACACCGATACTATTTTTATTTGTGATTTTTTTTTCTTTATGAAACGATTGTTGTACCCCCAAGATGTTAAGCGAATGTTTGAATACCTATCCTAGTTCCTCTATGAATCGAGATAAACTTCATCTCGGTGATATTTAAAAACTTATCTTACATGGCTCGTGGCCATATATATATGGGGGGGGGGGGGTAAAGGGAGAAGGGTAGGATTTTCTTTATTGTTCATCTTAATATCAGCTTCGCTATATTATATATGTTTGAATGATAAAAATAAAGGAAAAAAGTAACATTTCTATTCACATAAATGATATATAATCATTTATGAGATTGGTGAAAGCTAGGGACATAACTGAGTGGGTTAGGGGTGTCAACAATTTACCAATGTCAATATCATTGGTGTTAATTAAATATATTTTCATCAAGAAAGCTCTTGAATAAAAATTACAAATTAATCTAATCCTACACCAGCCTCTCCATTATCAATGTCTTATTTATGTTTTTTTTATGTTATTAATATCCCTATACACCCGCATCTGTGGGCACGCCGGTTAAGTTGTCAAACTTGTATGGTATGATTCGTCGGTGACGGAGAGGCCAAGATTCAAATGCCGGTCAAGAGTACTGAGGGTGGTTTTCCACTCTTCCTCCTTGCAAATGTGTTTATAATTCCTTTAAATTATATCGTCCCCACTTTTATCCTAACATTGTAATTAAGCGGGTAGCCCTGAAATAGCTCTCTTAGGATAAATCGTGCACCCGTGAATTGGTGGGCGCGTTGTTTAAATTCGAGCTCATCTAGTCCGGTGACGTGGAAGTTGGGGTTCAAATCTCGAATAGGTATACTGACGGTATTTTTTTTTCTCCTAAATAACTTCCTGCTCTAACCTCACGTGAATTTGGACTCATTTTCTCTAAATTCTACCGTTTCGCCACTAACTTATTAGAGTAGTTAATATATAATCCATACGGGTAATAAGACGCTGCAGAGAGAAAATAAAATTATTATGTTACTTACTAAGCGTCTCCAAATCTATTTTTAATCAAAAACCAATGCAGCTTACTGTTTTACGAGTACAATGAACAAGGGTACACAAACCTAAAATAATGGTTGTGTGTTAAAAGTACGAAACAAGTTTTCATATTAAAAAAAAAAGAATATTTTTGTCGAACTTCTTTTGTTTATCAGAAGAAGAAAAGTTTTATTTCATCTTCAGTGTTTTCTTCTCCATGCGAAGCAAGTGTGTGGGTGATGTATTACCGCCAACCTTACCTCATGTTTGCCATGTTTGTTTGCTAGCAGCTATTGTTACAGAATAGCCTCCCCCCGTCCCCCAGCCCATCCTTTCCACCCCTCTGACTATCTATGCTGGTACCACCACCACCACCTCATGGTGGCTGCTTGACAAGCCAGGGAGATAACCAATCATGGCATACAGGTCGCTCTGGGTGTCACGAGGAAGGCCTCTGTTTGCTTTCTATCTCTCTTGGCGAATATTGTTACCCGAGCTGACAAGATTACGTCCTAGAACCCAGAGAGGACGCACACTTTGGGACTAGAACCACTCGACCAACACATGTATTACAGTGATTCTCTACACTCAATTATGTTTTTGCTTAATTTTAAGATATAGCTTTGTCCTCTTTTATAAACATAAAATAAATGGTACGAAACAATCGCACAAGCTTTCTCATATAACTAACATATTATAGCTTGGAGTAAAATGTTTTCCAAAATAGGATTTCAGTAGATTTTTAAAAATCAGTTATTTGTAAACCACCCTCAAAATATTTTTAATTTGTAAAAAATAAAAAATATTCTTATTTATCATGAAAAACATTTTACAGCTATTTTCATTTTTAACTAAATATTCAATGCCATTTTAGAATAATTTCAAATTTTCTTAAGATTCTACAAGTAAACTACCTTTAAATTAATTTATTTTAGAAATTTAAATATGCATTTTTATTTATTATGTAAAATAGACTCCAGTTAACAATTTTTAAGTAACATCTTTGTAGTGAACTGATTTTTGATAAATTTGATTTTTTTAACTATCGATAAACTACTATAATTTTTTTACCAAAAACAGAAATAGAAACTATATATAGAGTAAAAAACTTAATAGATACCCATTTTGAACCAAATCATCAGAGCCATTTGTAAAGATTTCATGTTTTTGAAAAATCAGTCATCAGTAAACTAGCCATAAAAGAGTTATTACCCCGAAAACAAGTACACCCGGCCACGATTCGAGCTCGGGACCTCCTGTCACCAACAAACCAGACTATACAAGCTTTGACACCTCGGTCTGCGTGCCACTGATGCGGGTAACTTATTGTATATCAAATTTCATTACAAACAGCTACAGTCCAATTTTAATCAGGCAAGTAGAAACGTTCCCAAATATACTTTCACGTATTCATACGTCAGCTCTCCCTTTTGATAGATATTATTAATGCCTTTAAAACACTACTAATTAATAATAATAATATTTAGCACCGCGTCTTACTACCCGTTCGGGTTATACGCTACTACTAATTAAATAGTAAAATGTTATCAAGCATGAAACTTGTATTGTATAAAATAACTCCTGTGTTGTCGTACTAACAGAGCTACCATAAGAACGCGAGTAGAAAAAGACAGTCTAGAAAGGGGGGGGGGGGGGG